>OW121742.1:43457785-43727146 GCA_933228675.1 Stomorhina lunata | reverse complement strand
AAATAGTCAATTTTCGAAAAATTTCCTATAAATAGTCAATTCTCGAAAAATTTCCTATAAATAGTCAATTTTCGAAAATTTTCATTTAAAAATTAAATTTTCAAAAATTTCCTTTAAAATTTAATTTTCCAAATATTATTAAAAATTTAGTTATAATTTTAGCCTCAAGTTTGTGTGAATGATAAATTTAACAAATAATTGTATATAAATTAGATTTTTTCATACGTTCGACTGCTTATCTTCCGCATTCAGTAGAAAACAATTTTCAATAAATTGATCGTATTACAACGTATGTGGTAAATTGCCAACATCTAACAACATAAGTAAATATAAATGCAATTTATCGGATCGAAAATTTTAATTCAAACCATAAATAACAAATTAGAATTCGTTTTTAGTGAAATACGGCGATAACAAACAAAATTCAAACCAAACACTCGGGAGCAGCAAAAAATAAAAAAAAATATGAAACAACTGCTTAAGGCTTCCGAAATCTAGATCAATTGGTAAAGAACCCCCCAATCTAAAGTTTGTTACAAATTTTGTCTGAATTGAAAATCTACAAATGGGAAAAAAATTGAAATGAAGTGAATGACGGGGTGAGTGAATGAGTGACGGTGGTATGTTGGTGTGTGGCATGCCACATATTCAACATACTAAATGCAACATGTTGTATGTATTGATAGTTTGGCAGTGATTTCATTTGTTATTATTGTCATTAAATTGCAACATTATGAACAAACAGTTGCACTTTCGGATAAAAACCATAAAAAAAATAAATAAAGAAAAATAAGACTCTCGACACGCCTTCATTGCAATTTGATATGAATCATTTTCATATAAATTCAAAAGAGCAAACAAACCAACAACAACAAAAAATCTAATAAATAAATATTGAAAATTATTAGAAACGTTTGTCCAACCATTCATTCATTCGTTATTTTACAAAACATATGCAGAGATTAGAATTTTATGACAAAAAAATTTATAGGGGAGTTATAGTGATCAAAGGGACACTACACAATTTTAAAAAATTAAAAAAAAATCTATTTTCATAGAAAATTTTTCAAAATTTTAAATTTTTTTGGGAAATTTTTCAAAAATTTTAAATTTTTTTATGAAATATTTTAAATAATTTTCAAAAATTACCTATTTTTTTTAAATTTACTATTTTTATAGGAAATTTTTCAAAAATTTACTATTTTTATAGGAAATTTTTCAAAAATTTACTATTTTTATAGGAAATTTTTCAAAAATTTACTATTTTTATAGGAAATTTTTTCAAAATTTACTATTTTTATAGGAAATTTTTCAAAAATTTCCTATTTTTATAGGAAATTTTTCAAAAATTTCCTATTTTTTATAGGAAATTTTTCAAAAATTTACTATTTTTATAGGAAATTTTTCAAAAATTTACTATTTTTATAGGAATTTTTTCAAAAATTTACTATTTTTATAGGAAATTTTTCAAAAATTTACTATTTTTATAGGAAATTTTTCAAAAATTTACTATTTTTATAGGAAATTTTTCAAAAATTTACTATTTTTATAGGAAATTTTTCAAAAATTTACTATTTTTATAGGAATTTTTTCAAAAATTTACTATTTTTATAGGAAATTTTTCAAAAATTTACTATTTTTATAGGAAATTTTTCAAAAATTTACTATTTTTATAGGAAATTTTTCAAAAATTTACTATTTTTATAGGAAATTTTTCAAAAATTTACTATTTTTATAGGAAATTTTTCAAAAATTTACTATTTTTATAGGAAATTTTTCAAAAATTTACTATTTTTATAGGAAATTTTTCAAAAATTTACTATTTTTATAGGAAATTTTTCAAAAATTTACTATTTTTATAGGAAATTTTTCAAAAATTTACTATTTTTATAGGAAATTTTTCAAAAATTTACTATTTTTATAGGAAATTTTTCAAAAATTTACTATTTTTATAGGAAATTTTTCAAAAATTTACTATTTTTATAGGAAATTTTTCAAAAATTTACTATTTTTATAGGAAATTTTTCAAAAATTTACTATTTTTATAGGAAATTTTTCAAAAATTTACTATTTTTATAGGAAATTTTGCAAAAATTTACTATTTTTATAGGAAATTTTTCAAAAATTTACTATTTTTATAGGAAATTTTTCAAAAATTTACTATTTTTATAGGAAATTTTTCAAAAATTTACTATTTTTATAGGAAATTTTTCAAAAATTTTCTATTTTTATAGGAAATTTTTCAAAAATTTACTATTTTTATAGGAAATTTTTCAAAAATTTACTATTTTTATAGGAAATTTTTCAAAAATTTACTATTTTTATAGGAAATTTTTCAAAAATTTACTATTTTTATAGGAAAATTTTCAAAAATTTACTATTTTTATAGGAAATTTTTCAAAAATTTACTATTTTTATAGGAAATTTGTCAAAAATTTACTATTTTTATAGGAAATTTGTCAAAAATTTACTATTTTTATAGGAAATTTATCAAAAATTTCTTATTTTTATAGGAAATTTTTCAAAAATTTACTATTTTTATAGGAAATTTTTCAAAAATTTCATATTTTTATAGGAAATTTTTCAAAAATTTACTATTTTTATAGGAAATTTTTCAAAAATTTTCTATTTTTATAGGAAATTTTTCAAAAATTTACTATTTTTAGAGGACATTTTTCAAAAATTTACAATTTTTATAGGAAATTTTTCAAAAATTTCCTATTTTTATAGGAAATTTTTAAAAAATTTCTTATTTTTATAGGAAATTTTTCAAAAATTTCTTATTTTTATAGGAAATTTTTCAAAAATTTCTTATTTTTATAGGAAATTTTTAAAAAATTTCTTATTTTTATAGGAAATTTTTCAAAAATTTCTTATTTTTATAGGAAATTTTTCAAAAATTTTTTATTTTTATAGGAAATTTTTCAAAAATTTCTTATTTTTATAGGAAATTTTTCAAAAATTTCTTATTTTTATAGGAAATTTTTCAAAAATTTCTTATTTTTATAGGAAATTTTTCAAAAATTTCTTATTTTTATAGGAAATTTTTCAAAAATTTCTTATTTTTATAGGAAATTTTTCAAAAATTTCTTATTTTTATAGGAAATTTTTCAAAAATTTCTTATTTTTATAGGAAATTTTTCAAAAATTTCTTATTTTTATAGGAAATTTTTCAAAAATTTACTATTTTTATAGGAAATTTTTCAAAAATTTACTATTTTTATAGGAAATTTTTCAAAAATTTACTATTTTTATAGGAAATTTTTCAAAAATTTACTATTTTTAGAGGACATTTTTCAAAAATTTACAATTTTTATAGGAAATTTTTCAAAAATTTACTATTTTTATAGGAAATTTTTCAAAAATTTCTTATTTTTATAGGAAATTTTTCAAAAATTTCTTATTTTTATAGGAAATTTTTCAAAAATTTCTTATTTTTATAGGAAATTTTTCAAAAAAATTTCTTATTTTTATAGGAAATTTTTCAAAAATTTCTTATTTTTATAGGAAATTTTTCAAAAATTTCTTAATTTTATAGGAAATTTTTCAAAAATTTCTTATTTTTATAAGAAATTTTTCAAAAATTTCTTATTTTTATAGGAAATTTTTCAAAAATTTCTTATTTTTATAGGAAATTTTTCAAAAATTTCTTATTTTTATAGGAAATTTTTCAAAAATTTCTTATTTTTATAGGAAATTAAAAAAACTTTTAGAGAGAAAATTATTCTAAATTTGACTATTTTTAAGAAAGGAAATTTAGTGTAGGAAATTATGTTTGTAGGTCTCCCCAAAATTGTTGTCTGTTACCCCAAAAAGCAACTCCAACTTCTATCCATTATGATTTAGTGACAAATCCATAAATACGAATCATTTACCACCATAATATGCATTCGCTTAGCAAAAATGTTTTTTTTTCTATCTTTCCGAGATTATGGTAAACTTCTGTTGATTGAACTACAAGCATATGTGTGGCACTATCAAGATAAATCAGTTGCACTTTTGTTTAAACAATTCGAAAAAAATATATAGTTTTTTTTCAGCTGATTCGTATTGTTCATTTGATTATCTATTTGATGCTGGTAGTTCAAATGACAATCAATTTAAGTTCATATGTCTCTGGTAAGTTCAATAAAATAAACTAAAATATATGAAAACGATCGATGGAGACTGTTCAAGTGTTCAATGGTCTTTTTGCTGGAGAGTTTAAGTCGTGACAGAAAACTTGGAAGACAATTTGGAGGAGTGTCAAAATGAATGTCACCTAAGTTTTTATAAGCGATTGTTCGGTTCGAAAAGAGGAAAAAAAGCCAGCAAATCTTATTGTTTAATTCAGTGTGTAAATCATTTGGTTATTTGACTTTAAGTCAAGCTAAATAGCATGAAGTTGGAGAAAGGCTTTATATTGATAGTATATGGAATTGGAACAAAAATTTAATGTAACCAGAAAATTTTCTTTAAAAATCGAAATATTTTCTATAAAAATAAGAAATTTTCCAAAAATTTCCTAAAAAAAATAGAACATTGTTGAAAAAATTGCTGTTAAAAAAGGAAATTTTTGAAAAATTTCCTACAAAAATAGTTAATTTTTGAAAAATTTCATATGAAAATAGTTAATTTTTGAAAAAATTCCCATAAAAAGAGTAAATTTTTGTCGAATTTCCTATAAACATAGTAAATTTTTGGCAAATTTCCTATAAAAATAGTAAATATTTGAAAAATTTTATAAAAATAAGAAATTTTTTAAAAGCTTCCTATAAAAAAAATAAATTTTTTATAAAAATCGAAAATTTTTAAAAAATTCCTATAAAAATAGGAAATTTTTGAAAAATTTCCTATAAAAATAGGAAATTTTTGAAAAATTTCCTATAAAAATAGGAAATTTTTGAAAAATTTCCTATAAAAATAGGAAATTTTTGAAAAATTTCCTATAAAAATAGGAAATTTTTGAAAAATTTCCTATAAAAATAGGAAATTTTTGAAAAATTTCCTACAAAAATAGGAAATTTTTGAAAAATTTCCTATAAAAATAGGAAATTTTTGAAAAATTTCCTATAAAAATAGGAAATTTTTGAAAAATTTCCTATAAAAATAGGAAATTTTTGAAAAATTTCCTATAAAAATAGGAAATTTTTGAAAAATTTCCTATAAAAATAGGAAATTTTTGAAAAATTTCCTATAAAAATAGGAAATTTTTGAAAAATGTTCTATAAAAATAGGAAATTTTTGAAAAATTTCATATAAAAATAAGAAATTTTTTAAAAATTTCCTATAAAAATAAGAAATTTTTGAAAAATTTCCTGTAAAAATAAGAAGTTTTTGAAAATTTTCCTACAAAAATAAGAAGTTTGTGAACATTTCCTATAAAAATAAGACATTTTTGAAAAATTTCCTATAAAAATAGTAAATTTTTGAAAAATTTCCTATAAAAATAGTAAATTTTTGAAAAATTTCCTATAAAAATAGTAAATTTTTGAAAAATTTCCTATAAAAATAGTAAATTTTTGAAAAATTTCCTATAAAAATAGTAAATTTTTGAAAAATTTCCTATAAAAATAAGAAATTTTTGAAAAATTTCCTATAAAAATAGAAAATTTTTGAAAAATTTCCTATAAAATAGTAAATTTTTGAAAAATTTCCTATAAAAAAAGGAAATTTTTGAAAAATTTCCTATAAAAATGGTAAATTTTTGAAAAATTTCCTATAAAAATAGTAAATTTTTGAAAAATTTCCTATAAAAATAGTAAATTTTTGAAAAATTTCCTATAAAAATAGTAAATTTTTGAAAAATTTCCTATAAAAATAGTAAATTTTTGAAAAATTTCCTATAAAAATAGTAAATTTTTGAAAAATTTCCTATAAAAATAGTAAATTTTTGAAAAATTTCCTATAAAAATAGTAAATTTTTGAAAAATTTCCTATAAAAATAGGAAATTTTTTTCCTATAAAAAAAATTTCCTATAAAAATAGTAAATTTTTGAAAAATTTGTTATAAAATAGAAAATTTTTGAAAAGTTTTATAAATAGAAAAATTGAAGTGTGAAAATAAAAAATGATTTTACATTTACAGAAATTATAAAATAATTTGTTTCTTTTATTTATTTTATAAGCCTGAAGACAACTTACAAGATTTTAACAAGTTGCCACAATTTATGGCAACTGTTCCAGTTTATTATGGCCCAAAGTTATGGAGAGTAAATGAAGAAAAAATCAAGCAAAATGTTTAAACACTTTACAACATTTTTATACCTTAATGTCGCATATGTTGCATCAGAAGATGTGTGTACTTTGAAAAAAATGTTAAATAATCAATTGCCATAAATTCAAGAATTTTAACAAAAACTAAAAGTTTTTTTTCTCATGTTAGATCCTTAGATGGAGCAATGTCTGGCTGCTTATTTAAGAAGATACTTCGTGGTATGTGAAAGCCCATAGGGTTTAATAAGCTCCAACAAGGAGTAACATTTAACGATTCCCATTTGAGGCCTCCTCTTCATCCGCCTCCCAAACTAACATTTGCTCAACGTTATAATAATCATATTGCAACGTATTTCGAACACAATGTGGCGCATCATTATCTCAATGTCGTTCAGGTAAAAGGTCCAATAAGCGGTAGAGTTTCCTTAAATATTCATACTCGTACATTATAAAATAAATACTACTCGTGTACTGGTTAAGAAGTCATATTGCAACATGTTGCAACATTAAGATGAAGTAAAAGAAGCTGACAATGAAGTTAAATATTAGGAAAAACAATTGTTAAACACGTGCAAGAGCGCAGCTGCGCGCATGCGTCTTCTTTTTATTGTGAATGTTCTCATACAATCATTTTGAACTGAACATAAAAGTACTTTGTACTGGGTAGATTTTTAGCTCAGATGTCTGACAATACTATACAAAATATATATATAGTTTAAGTTAAAAGCAGTTATTGTACTCATCGCTTGATATTCAAGTGTCCTGCAGCATAATGTGCTTAATAAACCATGAATCACTGTCGTTTCTTGTGGTCGGTTTGAATCAATGACTGGTATGACACTGTCATGATATTAAAACAGAGACGGGGAAAATTTTAAAGATTTTTATAGGAAATTTTTCAAAACTTTACTATTATTATAGGAAATTTTTCAAAAATTTAAAAATTTTATAGGAAATTTTTTAAAAATTTAGTATTTTTACAGAAAATTTTTAAAAAATTTACTATTTTTATAGAAAATTTTTCAAAAATTTACGTTTTTTATAGGAAATTTTTCAAAAATTTACTATTTTTATAGGAAATTTTTCAAAAAATTACTATATTTATAGGAAATTTTTCAAAAATTTACTATTTTTATAGGAAATTTTTCAAAAATTTACTATTTTTATAGGAAATTTTTCAAAAATTTACTATTTTTATAGGAAATTTTTCAAAAATTTACTATTTTTATAGAAAATTTTTCAAAAATTTACTATTTTTATAGAAAATTTTTCAAAAATTTACTATTTTTATAGGAAATTTTTTAAAAATTTACTATTTTATAGGAAATTTTTCAAAAATTTACTATTTTTATAGGAAATTTTTCAAAAATTTACTATTTTTATAGGAAATTTTTCAAAAATTTACTATTTTTATAGGAAATTTTTCAAAAATTTACTATTTTTATAGGAAATTTTTCAAAAATTTACTATTTTTATAGGAAATTTTTCAAAAATTTACTATTTTTATAGGAAATTTTTCAAAAATTTACTATTTTTATAGGAAATTTTTCAAAAATTTACTATTTTTATAGGAAATTTTTCAAAAATTTACTATTTTTATAGGAAATTTTTCAAAAATTTACTATTTTTATAGGAAATTTTTCAAAAATTTACTATTTTTATAGGAAATTTTTCAAAAATTTACTATTTTTATAGGAAATTTTTCAAAAATTTCCTATTTTTATAGGAAATTTTTCAAAAATTTCCTATTTTTATAGGAAATTTTTCAAAAATTTCCTATTTTTATAGGAAATTTTTCAAAAATTTACTATTTTTATAGGAAATTTTTCAAAAATTTACTATTTTTATAGGAAATTTTTCAAAAATTTACTATTTTTATATTATTTACTGTTTTTATAGGAAATTTTTCAAAAATTTACTATTTTTATAGAAAATTTTTCAAAAATTTACTATTTTTATAGGAAATTTTTCAAAAATTTACTATTTTTATAGGAAATTTTTCAAAAATGTACTATTTTTATAGGAAATTTTTCAAAAATTTACTATTTTTATAGGAAATTTTTCAAAAATTTACTATTTTTAAAGGAAATTTTTCAAAAATTTACTATTTTTATAGGAAATTTTTCAAAAATTTACTATTTTTATAGGAAATTTTTCAAAAATTTACTATTTTTATAGGAAATTTTTCAAAAATGTACTATTTTTATAGGAAATTTTTCAAAAAAAAATTAAAAATTTACTATTTTTCAAAAATTTACTATTTTTATAGGAAATTTTTCAAAAATTTACTATTTTTATAGGAAATTTTTCAAAAATTTACTATTTTTATAGGAAATTTTTCAAAAATTTCCTGTTTTTATAGGAAATTTTTCAAAAATTTCATGTTTTTATAGGAAATTTTTCAAAAAATTCATGTTTTTATAGGAAATTTTTCAAAAATTTCCTATTTTTATAGGAAATTTTTCAAAAATTTCCTATTTTTATAGGAAATTTTTCAAAAATTTTTTATTTTTATAGGAAATTTTTCAAAAATTTTCTATTTTTATAGGAAATTTTTCAAAAATTTTCTATTTTTATAGGAAATTTTTCAAAAATGTTCTATTTTTATAGGAAATTTTTCAAAAATTTTCTATTTTTATAGGAAATTTTTCAAAAATTTTCTATTTTTATAGGAAATTTTTCAAAAATTTTCTATTTTTATAGGAAATTTTTCAAAAATTTTCTATTTTTATAGGAAATTTTTCAAAAGTTTTCTATTTTTATAGGAAATTTTTCAAAAATTTTTTTTTATGAGAAGAAAGTTGCTACATCCCTGCCTTTGGTCAAATTGAAAAAATTATAAAACCCCTTACAAAAAAGATGATGATCAAAAATATAACGTACACTTGGCTCCTCGTTATTCAGCACATGTCGCGACAAAGACCGTCATTGCTTATTGGGAAATGTGTCCGTCTGCGACAAAAGACACACACAACATTGATTTTGTCACGAAGCGTACACCGAACAACACTTAAATGGAAATTTTTTCCGCAAGAAAATAAAATTGGAAAAAAATCGAAATAAAATTATTATACAAGCGGTTTTTCAATAATCAAAGGAGTTGGTTGTTTGTACGCAGCAAAAATAACGATCATCATCGTCAACGCCGTTTGTAGCCGGAGACTAATATAGTAGTGATCAGCAAAGCTAAGGTTTCTCCTAGGGTTTTCAACACAAGGTGAGGGCGGAGTTGTCTCAGTTAATCATACTAAGTCAAGTATAAAGCTCGGTTGACGTAGATCTTCCGTTAATCGTGCATGGTTACTTAAATTCAGGTAACTAGACTTTAAGTAGATGATTTTGTAGTTTTGAGAATCTTAAATTTATTTGAATATTTGAAATTTCATTCTCTTGTTTCCTAAACCAAAAACCCTAATAACGTCTTTTAATAAAATACAACTACAACATGAAAAAAACCTTAACGAAACTTTAAGTAAGTGGTGGCTGTGATAAAGGGCTTCTCGCTTGTTTTCATACATTATTGTTTAAATGAAAATTAAACATAAAAAATGGCAACGACAACAAAAGTCTTGTGAGGAAAAAAATCACGGCCACTAGCAGCAAAAAGGTTAAACAACAAGTTTTCCCTACTTAAAATATAAAGAAAAGACTTCAGATTCATTACGTCTGAACGGACTGTAGGGGATTTATAGCCAAAAAGGGCCATTAGGAAATTTAATGCTAAGGAAAAGTTTAGACGACAATATTTCTAACAAAAATGAAGTTTGCTTTTTAAGTCTTTGAAAAAAGTTCGTTTTCTAAGTCTTTTGAAGAAAAAAAGTTCGTTTTCTAAGTCTTTTCATACAACATAATCTAAATAACTTTTAAAAAATTTTTTACTTTAAAAATGAATTTTTAAAACAAGATCTATTTTTATAGCAAATTTTTAAGAAATGTTCTATTTTTATGGCAAATTTTTCAAAAGTTTTCTATTTTTATAGCAAATTTTTCAAAATTGTTCTATTTGTATTGCAATTTTTTCAGAAATTTTCTATTTTTATAGAAAATTTTTCAAAAATTTTCAATTTTTATATTAAAAAATTTTTTACTTTAAAAATGAATTTTTAAAACAAGATCTATTTTTATAGCAAATTTTTAAGAAATGTTCTATTTTTATGGCAAATTTTTCAAAAGTTTTCTATTTTAATAGCAAATTTTTCAAAAATTTTCTATTTTTATGGCAAATTTTTCAAAAATTTTCTATTTGTATGGCAAATTTTTCAAAAATTTTATATAAGAAATTTTTCAAAAATTTTCTATTTTTATGGCAAATTTTTCAAAAATTTTATATAGGAAATTTTTCAAAAATTTTCTATTTGTATGGCAAATTTTTCAAAAATTTTATATTTTTATAGGTAATTTTTCGAAAATTTTATATAGGAAATTTTTCAAAAATTTTCTATTTTTATGGGAAATTTTCAAAAATTTTCTATTTCTATAGAAAATTTTTCAAAAATTTTATATTTTATAGAAAATTTTATAAAAATTCGTATAGGAAATTTTTATAAACTTTTTTATAAGAAATTTTTCAAAAATTTACTATTTTTGTAGGAAATTTTTCAAAAAATATTTATTAATATAGGAAATTTTTAAAAAATTTTCTATTTTTATAGGAAATTTTTCAAAAGTTTTTCATTTTTATATGAAATTTTTAAAAATTTTTTTATTTTTATATGAAATTTTTAAAAATTTTTTTATTTTTATAGGAAATTTTTCAAAAATTTTTCTATTTTTAGAGGAAATTTTTATTTTTTATAGAAAATTTTTCAAAAATTGTTTATTATTATAGGAATTTTTTCAAAAATTTTTTATTTTTATAGAAAATTTTACAAAAATGTACTATTTTTATTGGAAATTTTCAAAAATTTTCTATTTTTATAGGAAATTTTTTTAAAAATTTACTACATTTATAGGAAATTTTTTTAAAAATTTACTATTTTTATAGGAAATTTTTCAAAAATTTACTATTTTTATAGGAAATTTTTCAAAAATTTACTATTTTTATAGGAAATTTTTCAAAAATTTACTATTTTTATAGGAAATTTTTCAAAAATTTACTATTTTTATAGGAAATTTTTCAAAAATTTACTATTTTTATAGGAAATTTTTCAAAAATTTACTATTTTTATAGGAAATTTTTCAAAAATTTACTATTTTTATAGGAAATTTTTCAAAAATTTACTATTTTTATAGGAAATTTTTCAAAAATTTACTATTTTTATAGGAAATTTTTCAAAAATTTACTATTTTTATAGGAAATTTTTCAAAAATTTACTATTTTTATAGGAAATTTTTCAAAAATTTACTATTTTTATAGGAAATTTTTCAAAAATTTACTATTTTTATAGGAAATTTTTCAAAAATTTTATATTTTTATAGGAAATTTTTCAAAAATTTTCTATAATTACAGAAAATTTTTCAAAACGGAAATTTTTGAAAATTTTCCTATAAAAATAAAAAATTTTTGAAAAAAATTCCTATAAAAATAAAAAATTTTTGAAAAATTTTCTATAAAAAATAAAAATTTCCTCTAAAAATAGAAAATTTTTGAAAATTTTCCCATAAACAATAAATAAGCCATTGAGATTTCCTATTGACTTCGAAGCTTTATTTGTACGGATATGCGAATGTGTAGGCTCTTCATGCAAGTGTTTTTTTTAAGTACTTTACGCTCAAAAGACCCATCAACATTCTCAGGTGCGCCAAGTGTTTTTTTATTTGTGATTTTTTTCCTCTTTCTTAATTTATTTATATTTTGTTATTGTTGTTTGATTTTGAGTTTTTAGCTGTTTGCCAAAGTTAAGACCTTAAGATTCTTGTGGGTTTTTTTTAACTTTTCATTTAAGTTTAGTTTGTTTTTTGTTCATCTTTCGTTCCCATTTAGTTTGCTTCATTATTTACAGCCTCCACGCATGCTTAAAGCAAAAGATCACCAACGATCAACCACTAAGTTGTCGCATCTTTAATATTTATTTGCTGCCTTGTCCTCAAGATCAGCAGCAGCCGAAAGAACCACATCCTTTTGTGTAAAATCAATCTTTGGTTATTTTCTCTTCAATTGAACACTTGGCATTTATTATTGATCTCCTGACTCTCTTTCTCTTTATCTATCTATACGATCATTCTTATAACTTTCTCAAGTCAAGGACACAAATTCTTGGCGAAACTTTTATTTCTGGTTCCAACCACATTTTCTTGATATGACCACGATCAGCTTTAAGAGCTTTTGGAAAAAATAATATTCTCACGATCTTTTTATGGTCAACACATAATAAATAAGTTTACTTTTTTGCTTCCACTTCATTCCATTCCATATTCTTAATTTATTTACCTGATTTCAAGTACTAAATAGTCAAGTAGTTTACCTTTTTTGTGCCAGAGTCTGTTTAAGTATTTAATTTACACATTTCTTATCCATATTTAGTAGGTGGAGAGAACATTAAGTCTTTTAAAAGAACTGGACAGAAGAATTTATAAGTTTTTTTCCACATCCATTAGCAATAACCGTATTAAACTAGCAAATGGGAAAAGTATGGCTGACAAACACAAGTCGGAGGAATTCCTTGGAAGTGGAAGTAGTAAACAAAAGTTACAAAATCTTCATTCTTGTCAGCTAAAAATTGACGATGGTGTAACCTTTTTATAGAAAAATTGACGATCGTCTAAGTTTTCTATAGAAAATTTGACCATCGTCTTAGTTTTCTATAGAAAATTTGACCATCGCCTTAGTTTTCTATAGAAAACTAAGACGATGGATTAAGCATTCTATAGAAAAATTGACGATCGTCTAAGTTTTCTATATAAAAATTGACGATCGTCTAAGATTTCTATAGAAAAATTGGCGATCGTCTAAATTTTCTATAAAAAAAATTGAAGATTGTCTTAGCTTTCTATAGAAGTATTGACAATCGTCTTAGTTTTCTATAGAAAAATTGACGATCGCTTAAGTTTTCTATAGAAAAATTGGCGATCGTCTTTATTTTCTATAGAAAAATTTAAGATCGTCTTAGTTTTCTATACAAAAATTGACGATCGTCTAAGTTTTCTATAGAAAAGTTGAAAATTGTCTAAGCTTTCTATAGAAGTATTGACAATCGTCTTAGTTTTCTATAGAAAAATTGACGATCGTTTAAGTTTTCTATAGAAAAATTGGCGATCGTCTTTGTTTTATATAGAAAAATTTAAGATCGTCTTAGTTTTCTATAGAAAAATTGACGATCGTCTAAGTTTTTTATAGAAAAATTGAAGATCGTCTAAGTTTTCTATAGAAAAATTGACGATCGTCTAAGTTTTCAATATAAAAATTGACGATCGTCTAAGTTTTCTATAGAAAAATTGACGATCGTCTAAGTTTTCTATAGAAAAATTGACGATCGTCTAAGTTTTCTATAGAAAAATTGACGATCGTCTAAGTTTTCTATAGAAAAATTGGCGATCGTCTTTGTTTTCTATAGAAAAATTTAAGATCGCCTTAGTTTTCTATAGAAAAATTGACGATCGTCTAAGATTTCTATAGAAAAATTGACGATTGTCTAAGATTTCTATAGAAAAATTGACGATCGTCTAAGTTTTCTATAGAAAAATTGACGATCGTCTAAGTTTTTTATAGAAAAATTGACGATCGTCTAAGTTTTCTATAGAAAAATTGACGATCGTCTAAGTTTTGTATAGAAAAATTGACGATCTTCTAAGTTTTCTATAGAAAAATTGACGATCGTCTAAGTTTTGTATAGAAAAATTGACAATCGTCTAAGTTTTCTATAAAAAAAATTGACGATCGTCTAAGTTTTCTATAGAATAACTGACGATCTTCCAAGTTTTCTATAGAAAAATTGACGATCGTCTAAGTTTCTATAAAACGATCGAAGTTTTCTATAGAAAAATTGACGATCGTCTATGTTTTCTATAGAAAAATTGACGATCGTTTAAGTTTTCTATAGAAAAATTGACGATCGTCTAAGTTTTCTATAGAAAAATTGGCGATCGTCTAAGTTTTCTATAAAAAAAATTGACGATCGTCTAAGTTTTCTATAGAAAAATTGACGATCGTCTAAGCTTTCTATAGAAAAATTGACGATCTTCTAAGTTTTCTATAGAAAAATTGACGATCGCCTAAGTTTTGTATAGAAAAATTGACAATCGTCTAAGTTTTCTATAAAAAAAATTGACGATCGTCTAAGTTTTCTATAGAATAACTGACGATCTTCCAAGTTTTCTATAGCAAAATTGACGATCGTCTAAGTTTCTATAAAACGATCGAAGTTTTCTATAGAAAAATTGACGATCGTCTCAGTTTTCTATAGAAAAATTGACGATCGTTTCAGTTTTCTATAGAAAAATTGACGATCGTCTCAGTTTTCTGTAGAAAAATTGAGATCGTTTCAGTTTTAAATAGAAAAATTGGCGATCGTCTAAGTTTTCTATAGAAAAATTGACGGTCTTAGTTTTCTATACAAAAAGAGAATATCGTCAAAGTTTTCTTTAAAGAAATTGACGATCGTCTAAGTTTTCTTTAGAAAAATTGACGATCGTCATAATTTTTTATAGAAAAATTGACTATCGTACAAAACTTAGACTAACGTCAACTTTTCTATAGAAATTTAGACTAATGTCAACTTTTCTATAAAAAAACTTAGACTAACGCCAACTTTTCTGTAGAAAACAATTAAAAACTAAAAGCAAAAGATGGTATTTTTATATGTAAAACAAAACACAAGGCGATCGCCAACTTCTTTTACTAACATTAAATTTTCGAGTTTATCCCAAATACAAATCATAAAATCCCTCAAAAGCTTTGTAATTATATGGTTTCTTTTTATTGATCATATAACACGAATATGGCAGAATTTAATTTGCAGGTGAAAACTACAAAGAAATGGGACACCTCAATCAGGCTCTCAAAATGATTTGATCCCCAAAAACTTTAAAATTATACATAATCTGAACCATTACATAAAATTAAAAAATATCCACAAAAAAAAGAATATTGAAGCAAGTGGTAAAAGTGTTGGCCTGCAACACTTTAGCCCAAAATACCATGAAATTCTGAGAACAAAATCCCTTAACATGGGTCCCATCAAACACCATGAGCTTAAGTCCTTAATAAAACAAACCGACAATTCGCCACCGAACTGTTATTAACGGATTTAAAAAAGTATATACGAACAAGGTGTTAGTTGTTACCTCTTAAAGCTTCTGACTTCATTGAACCTTTGAGCATTTATTAGAGCAAATAAGCTGGGGGCAGGGACAGGACAAGCTGGTGAACATGCCCAACTTCAATATAATTACTAATGATATTTTCAAATAGGGAGGCTTACCTTGGTCAAGGATTTAATATGATTTAAGTATTACTTTGCCTTTAACATCCTGTTTACCTCAACATTTTAGTGTTAATTTGTTTTAACTGAAAATCGTTTTGAAATTGTAGGATAGGACGACTTGTAATGAATGTGTCTGGATGGATCACTTGCTTGTTTTGCTAAAAGATTATTAAGAAAAACGAATGATTTTCATTTGATGAATAAGTTTTAATATATTATTATGATTGTTTCCTTTTTTTTTTGGATAGAACTTTAATTTTTGCAGGTGTTGTGATAAGTGATAAATAATATAAGAAAATTGTTTTAGGATAATGTGTGACAGCGTGAACAAAGAAGAACATGATACGTGGGATTTTATAATCGATTTGTAAGAAATCTTATTACGAATATATCCAAAAGAATCTAAAGATCACATTGAGTTTTATAATCAAGTTTAGTTTTCTATAGAAAAGTTGACGTTAGTCTTAGTTTTCTATAGAAAAGTTGACGTTAGTCTTAGTTTTCTATAGAAAAGTTGACGTTAGTCTTAGTTTTCTATAGAAAAGTTGACGTTAGTCTTAGTTTTCTATAGAAAAGTTGACGTTAGTCTTAGTTTTCTATAGAAAAGTTGACGTTAGTCTTAGTTTTCTATAGAAAAGTTGACGTTAGTCTTAGTTTTCTATAGAAAAGTTGACTTTAGTCTTAGTTTTCTATAGAAAAGTTGACGTTAGTCTTAGTTTTCTATAGAAAAGTTGACGTTAGTCTTAGTTTTCTATAGAAAAGTTGACGTTAGTCTTAGTTTTCTATAGAAAAGTTGACGTTAGTCTTAGTTTTCCATAGAAAAGTTGACGTTAGTCTTAGTTTTCTATAGAAAAGTTGACATTAGTCTTAGTTTTCTATAGAAAAGTTGACGTTAGTCTTAGTTTTCTATAGAAAAGTTGATGTTAGTCTTAGTTTTCTATAGAAAAGTTGATGTTAGTCTTAGTTTTCTATAGAAAAGTTGACGTTAGTCTTAGTTTTCTATAGAAAAGTTGACGTTAGTCTTAGTTTTCTATAGAAAAGTTGACGTTAGTCTTAGTTTTCTATAGAAAAGTTGACATTAGTCTTAGTTTTCTATAGAAAAGTTGACGTTAGTCTTAGTTTTCTATAGAAAAGTTGACGTTAGTCTTACTTTTCTATAGAAAAGTTGACGTTAGTCTTAGTTTTCTTTAGAAAAGTTGACGTTAGTCTTAGTTTTCTTTAGAAAAGTTAACGTTAGTCTTAGTTTTCTATAGAAAAGTTGATGTTACTCTTAGTTTTCTATAGAAAAGTTGATGTTAGTCTTAGTTTTCTATAGAAAAGTTGATGTTAGTCTTAGTTTTCTATAGAAAAGTTGACGTTAGTCTGAGTTTTCTATAGAAAAGTTGACGTTAGTCTGAGTTTTCTATAGAAAAGTTGACGTTAGTCTGAGTTTTCTATAGAAAAGTTGACGTTAGTCTAAGTTTTCTATAGAAAAGTTGACGTTAGTCTAAGTTTTCTATAGAAAAGTTGACGTTAGTCTAAGTTTTCTATAGAAAAGTTGACGTTAGTCTTAGTTTTCTATAGAAAAGTTGACGTTAGTCTTAGTTTTCTATAGAAAAGTTGACGTTAGTCTTAGTTTTCTATAGAAAAGTTGACGTTAGTCTTAGTTTTCTATAGAAAAGTTGACGTTAGTCTTAGTTTTCTTTAGAAAAGTTGACGTTAGTCTTAGTTTTCTTTAGAAAAGTTGACGTTAGTCTTAGTTTTCTTTAGAAAAGTTGACGTTAGTCTTAGTTTTCTATAGAAAAGTTGACGTTAGTCTTAGTTTTCTATAGAAAAGTTGACGTTAGTCTTAGTTTTCTATAGAAAAGTTGACGTTAGTCTTAGTTTTCTATAGAAAAGTTGACTTTAGTCTTAGTTTTCTATAGAATAGTTGACGTTAGTCTTAGTTTTCTATAGAAAAGTTGACGTCAGTCTTAGTTTTCTATAGAAAAGTTGACGTTAGTCTTAGTTTTCTATAGAAAAGTTGACGTTAGTCTTAGTTTTCTTTAGAAATGTTAGCCTTAGTTATAGAAAAAATGTTTCGTTCTGTAATTTACAATTTTCCTTATCTAATTGTCTAGTTTATGTCTATTATGTCTAAATAATTAAAATAATTTGTAATAATTAAGAAATATTTCAAAAATGTGTTCAACATCCTACACCAACTAATTCGCATGATCATTCATTCATTCATTTATTCGCTCACTTTATTCTCCAGTCACAAAATTGCATATAAAATTCATTTGAACATGTTGTGATTTAGTAAAATTTATAATTTTTCTGTTGATATTCGTTTTGCCTTAGCCATATTTTATTTTTATTAGATATTTTTTGTTGTATTATTTGTTTGTTGGTAATGTCTCCTTGTGCATGGGGTGTCATATTTATGTGTGTAAATTAATAATGATCATTAAAGGTGTGCTTTAAATAAACTACATGTCATTATTAGTGTTTCATTTACACTTTAACACTAACGTTAACAATTTTTAAATAAATATTTTTTTGTTAGTGTTTAATTTGGCTTCATTTTCATGCCAAAAAGTCATAGAAGTACTGCATTATCTTACAACTGCAAACGCAAATGGTAGTGGCAAATTAAAGTTACCACGTGTGGGTAGATGAATACCAATGAATGTTGACAACAACAACAACAATGGAAACTGCGGTATAGAGACAACAACAACACAAATCAAACTATTTATATACTGATAAATAAATCAGTTGTAAGAACATATAAGAAAAAATATAATGGAAATTTTAAACAAGTTAAAGTTCGTTTCTTAAGTCTTTTGAAAGAAGTTCGTTTCCTAAGTCTTTTGTTTGAAAATTGACTTTTGACAGATTTTCTATAGAAAACTAAGGCGATCTAAATGTTTTCAGAAAAAACTACAATTTTTAATAGAAAAATAAAAAAGTTCGTTTTCTAAGTCTTTTGTTTGAAAAAATTAAACAAATTTTAAATGGAATTCTAAGGCCATCCTCAATTTTTTTACAGAAATTTAACCATCAACTTTTCTATAGAAAACATAGACGAAAGTCAACTTTTCTATAGAAAACTTAGACGATCGTCAACTTTTTTATAGGAAACTTAGACGATCGTCAACTTTTCTATAGAAAACTTAGACGATCGTCAACTTTTCTATAGAAAACTTAGACGATCGTAAACTTTTCTATAGAAAACTTAGACGATCGTTAACCTTTCTATAGAAAACTTAGACGATCGTAAACTTTTCTATAGAAAACTTAGACGATCGTCAACTTTTTTATAGGAAACTTAGACGATCGTCAACTTTTCTATAGAAAACTTAGACGATCGTCAACTTTTCTATAGAAAACTTAGACGATCGTCAACTTTTCTATAGAAAACTTAGACGATCGTCAACTTTTCTATAGAAAACTTAGACGATCGTCAACTTTTCTATAGAAAACTTAGACGATCGTCAACTTTTCTATAGAAAACTTAGACGATCGTCAACTTTTCTATAGAAAACTTAGACGATCGTCAACTTTTCTATAGAAAACTTAGACGATCGTCAACTTTTCTATAGAAAACTTAGACGATCGTCAACTTTTCTATAGAAAACTTAGACGATCGTCAACTTTTCTATAGAAAACTTAGACGATCGTCAACTTTTCTATAGAAAACTTAGACGATCGTCAACTTTTCTATAGAAAACTTAGACGATCGTCAACTTTTCTATAGAAAACTTAGACGATCGTCAACTTTTCTATAGAAAACTTAGACGATCGTCAACTTTTCTATAGAAAAATTAGACGATCGAAAACTTTTCTATAGAAAACTTAGACGATCGTCAATTTTTCTATAGAAAACTTAGACGATCGTCAACTTTTCTATAGAAAACTTAGACGATCGTCAACTTTTCTATAGAAAACTTAGACGATCGTCAACTTTTCTATAGAAAACTTAGACGATCGTCAACTTTTGTATAGAAAACTTAGACGATCGTCAACTTTTCTATAGAAAACTTAGACGAACATCATATTTTCTATAGAAAACTTAGACTAACGTTAACTTTTCTATGGAAAACTTAGACGATCGTCAACTTTTCTTTCAAATTCTAGAACTATTGTTAACTTTTGCATAGAAATCTTTGTCGATCGCCAACTTTTTTATAGCAAACTTAAGACGATGGCTACACTTTTCTATAGAAAACTCAATCGTTATAAATTAAATTCATAATACATTTTTATCTTTCTTAACTGCCTTCAAAATAAAATGTAAAACTTTCCAAAATGATCCCAGCATCTTTATTTTCAATTCCTAGAAAAACGTTTGCAAGGATAACAACCATTTTTGGTGTGAGAAATAAATTCAATTAATCAAACCAACGAAATAATAAGTAAAATAACAAACAACTCAAACAGGAAATTTCATTTAACACTTCCAAGAAACAACTAAATAAATAAATCATAAACCAAACAATCGCAATTTTTTTATGCTGGCAAAGACAGACAAAAAACAAACAATTGAAAAATGAATTATATTTTACGAATTTATTAGAAAGATTTTGTTTTGTTCCCACACAATTTAAGCTGCCCTTTTTTGTGGGATCTCCAAAAATAAAGCTAAAGGTACTAAACAACTGAAGCCAAAATGTAAAACGTGAAGAAAAACTCAAAATAAAAATAAATAAAAGCGAATATAAGGTATATATAGTATATATAGACAATACGTGTCTTAGCTTTCGCTTTATTTTCAAAATGATCCTTGGATTTTTGAACACAAAACGTTTTTAAACTAAACTAAGCAAGTGGCATCATCATTGTCAAACTTTTGTAATCATGATCACGATTTTCAGGGAATGATTAACAGTAGTAGATTTGGAGTTGTTTTCATTGGCTTTTAGTGAGATTTGATCTTTTTGTTTTGTCCCTTAATTATATCCTATAGCAAGATACTGCTCCATTTAGCATAAAACTTGCATAGCTTTATAGTTTTTAAAGAAAATAAGAAGATCACTTACGATCACTGATTAGACGATCATCAGTGATCGTAAGTTTTCCATAGAAAAGTTGACGATCGTCTGAGTTTTCTTCAGAAAAGTTGACGACCGTCTGAGTTTTCTTTAGAAAAGTTGACGATCGTCTGAGTTTTTTTTAGAAAAGTTGACGATCGTCTGAGTTTTCTTTAGAAAAGTTGACGATCGTCTGAGTTTTCTTTAGAAAAGTTGACGATTGTCTGAGTTTTCTTTAGAAAAGTTGATGATTGTCTGAGTTTTCTTTAGAAAAGTTGACGTTAGTCTTAGTTTTCTTTAGAAAAGTTGACGATCGTCTGAGTTTTCTTTAAAAAAGTTGACGATCGTCTGAGTTTTCTTTAGAAAAGTTGACGATCGTCTGAGTTTTCTTTAGAGAAG
This sequence comes from Stomorhina lunata, assembly GCA_933228675.1. NCBI lineage: Eukaryota > Metazoa > Arthropoda > Insecta > Diptera > Rhiniidae > Stomorhina > Stomorhina lunata. The sequence goes on along the minus strand of OW121742.1, from coordinate 43,706,196 downwards.
TTGATGATCGTCTGAGTTTTCTTTAGATAAGTTGACGATCGTCTGAGTTTTCTTTAGAAAAGTTGACGATCGTCTGAGTTTTCAGTAGAAAAGTTAACGCTCGTCTGAGTTTTCTGTAGAAAAGTTGACGATAGTCTGAGTTTTCTTTAAAAAGTTTGACGATCGTCTGAATTTTCTTCAGAAAAGTTGACGATCGTCTGAGTTTTCTTTAGAAAAGTTGACGTTAGTCTTAGTTTTCTATAGAAAAGTTGATGTTAGTCTTAGTTTTCTATAGAAAAGTTGACGTTAGTCTTAGTTTTCTATAGAAAAGTTGGCGTTAGTCTTAGTTTACTATAGAAAAGTTGACGTTAGTCTTAGTTTTCTATAGAAAAGTTGGCGTTAGTCTTAGTTTTCTTTAGAAAATTTGACGTTAGTCTTAGTTTGTTATAGAAAAGTTGAGGTTGGTCTAAGTTTTGTATAGAAAAGTTGACGTTAGTCTAAGTTTTCGATAGAAAATTGACGATAGTCTTGGTTTTTTATTATTTTGTAGACAATCCTTAACAATTTTCATTAATCAGTTTTGAGCTTAATAATGAAAATAATTAACTTAATTTCATGGATTGAAAAATAATTTGAAATTTTATACCTTTTTGAAAATAATTTTCAATTGAAGCTAAAAAGTACTAAAAACCAAATTATTTCAGTCATGTTTTCATAAACTCGTAATTTTGTTTCCCATGACCTCGAAAATCAGGAGTAATTTCAGTAGACAAATTGAGGTTTGAAATACAAAACGAAACTACTGCAAACTTACAGACTGACTGAATGCCTGCCTGTTTTTCCACCACCAACGACTCCACCAGAGCAGAATTATATTACACAAAACAATTACAATAACAATGGGCTAAAAAAATAACAGCAACATAAAGAGGCAACAACGTGATTTTAAAATTAAATTAAACCATAAATAGCTCAGATGCAACTAAAGTGGAAACAGGCTGAAAACAGCATGAGCGGCAGTGAGTCAAACATGTTGCATGTTGTTGGTGGAGTGGATGTATTTGCTACTTATTAACTGATTTCAAAAACATTCAATACATTTTTGATAATTGCAAAAATCAATGTAAATTTAAAGTTTGAATTGAAAATTCAAAATTTTGCTCTACACTTGTTCAAAATTTTCAAGACGTTCCATTCATTTTTTTGTGGTTTACGTTGTTGTCATTTTGACTTGGGTGTAAATTGCTGAGGTCTTTTTTTGTTTAGTAAAAATATTCATAATTTAAATTTATTAAAATTTGTTAAACAGCCAACATCTGGGGTAATGAATATCATAAATAATGTTCATGATCATCATCAAGATCATTTTGTCTGGGTTCGAGCGTCTCTGTTGCAGTTTGGTGGGTTTTTTTATTAGTTCGACGAGATGTTGTTTTAATTAAATAATAATTTGCTGATATTTAAAACGGTTCTTCGTGATTTTTATTAATTAATAAACCCTAAAGCGATAATTTTATTTAAATTGAATTTTCAATTCATTCTCACAGATCGGCTATAAAAAAAGTAATATGCAGATTTAAAGACTAGGCAATGACAGGCAGGTGTTTATGACTTGAACTAAAAAAATGGAAAGAGTAAATTGAATTTTAAGTCAAGATAAGAAAAGTAAGGCGAAAAGTAAGGAGAACAATCTTTCTATAGAAAATAATGACGATCGTCATTAGTTTTCTATAGAAAATAATGACGATCGTCATTAGTTTTCTATAGAAAATAATGACGATCGTCATTAGTTTTCTATAGAAAATAATGACGATCGTCATTAGTTTTCTATAGAAAATAATGACGATCGTCATTAGTTTTCTATAGAAAATAATGACGATCGTCATTAGTTTTCTATAGAAAATAATGACGATCGTCATTAGTTTCTATAGAAAACTAATGACGATCGTCATTAGTTTTCTATAGAAAATAATGACGATCGTCATTAGTTTTCTATAGAAAATAATGACGATCGTCATTAGTTTTCTATAGAAAATAATGACGATCGTCATTAGTTTTATATAGAAAATAATGACGATCGTCATTAGTTTTCTATAGAAAATAATGACGATCGTCATTAGTTTTCTATAGAAAATAATGACGATCGTCATTAGTTTTCTATAGAAAATAATGACGATCGTCATTAGTTTTCTATAGAAAATAATGACGATCGTCATTAGTTTTCTATAGAAAATAATGACGATCGTCATTAGTTTTCTATAGAAAATAATGACGATCGTCATTAGTTTTCTATAGAAAATAATGACGATCGTCATTAGTTTTCTATAGAAAATAATGACGATCGTCATTAGTTTTCTATAGAAAATAATGACGATCGTCATTAGTTTTCTATAGAAAATAATGACGATCGTCATTAGTTTTCTATAGAAAATAATGACGATCGTCATTAGTTTTCTATAGAAAATAATGACGATCGTCATTAGTTTTCTATAGAAAATAATGACGATCGTCATTAGTTTTCTATAGAAAATAATGACGATCGTCATTAGTTTTCTATAGAAAATAATGACGATCGTCATTAATTTTCTATAGAAAATAATGACGATCGTCATTAGTTTTCTATAGAAAATAATGACGATCGTCATTAGTTTTCTATAGAAAATAATGGCGATCGTCATTAGTTTTCTATAGAAAATAATGACGATCGTCATTAGTTTTCTATAGAAAATAATGACGATCGTCATTACTTTTCTATAGAAAATAATGACGATCGTCATTAGTTTTCTATAGAAAATAATGACGATCGTCATTAGTTTTCTATAGAAAATAATGACGATCGTCATTAGTTTTCTATAGAAAATAATGACGATCGTCATTAGTTTTCGACGATCGTCGAAGTTTTCTTAAGAAAAAGTCACGATCGTCGTAGTTTTCTTAAGAAAAAGTGACGATCGTCAATATGTAGTTTTGTAAAGAAAAATAAATGATCTTCCTGTAGTTTTGTAAAGAAAAATAAATGATCTTCCTAGTGTTTTCTATTCATGATCACCTGTTGTTTAATAATAATTTCAATTTAGATTTCGTATGAAATGTTTACGTATACCAGAATTACTTCAGTTTTTTTTTATTTTTAGCTGAGATCTCTTAAGCAGAAAATTCAATTTTACAATAAAACCGAAAAGAAACTTCAATAAATTTATGCACGTATGTGCGTGATCTTGAAATTATATTAAGACACGTTTTATATAACCAGAAAAATATCAGTACAAGTTTTAACGCTATTGACCTATGATCTGTAATGATCCATCTTATACAATAATTTCTGCACTTTTTCTTCTTATTTCAACTTCACGTAAAACCACTGGCTGTGAACTAAAAAGTTTTAAATTTTAAATAACAAAAAAACCAAAAGTACTCAGCAACTTGTAAAACTTTTAAAACATGATCAAAAATCTCTTCATTGATCTTCTGGCTTTGCATGCAATTTAAATGTACAACGCGATTTAGTACGAATGCAATAAAGTTCAATACATTTACTTGTAGTTACAATAACTTCTACATCATTATCTTTACCTTTTATTTCTGAGTTTTTGGAGTAGAGATGATGATGGCCCATAAAAAAATAAAGAAACTTAACTTTGCATTACATGCTTGGATTGTATAATCATGATGGTGATCGTCAACATCATTATGACGATGATGATATGGATGATGATGGTGATCGTGATGGCCAGGCAAAAGATCAACACCACTTAAATAATTTTATGATGTAGACATCCAAGAAGACCAAGAGGGCAGTCAGATCATATTCAATCGTTCGAACTTTTAGTTTACAAAACAACTGCAACTTAATAACCCCAAAAACCAACAAAAAAAAAAGAAGAGTGAACAATTCAATTTTCCAGCCATGCAGCAAAATTCAACAATTTGTATTTAAAAGGTTCACCTTGGGAAATTTACTTCCAACCAAAAGATGCAGTCAGATTTATGGTAATAAAATTGCACCAGGTTATTGTAATAAAACAAATTTTTTAAAATAAACAAAAAACCCAAACAAAACTAAATAAATTTGAATCTAAATAATAAAAAGAGAAAGATTCAAATTGCATCGCAATGGGAGTTGCTAAGGGAAAATCAATAATAGCTTTTTCAGAGGATTATGATGAAAAACATATGTTATAAGGCGCCATACAATAACTCAAGATAACGATTGTTAAGATTCTATATAGTTTTCTTCACAAAACTTAATGATATTTTCAAAAAAAACTTAAATTTTCTATAGATAACTATGACAATCGTCATTTTTTCTAAAGAAAACTATGACGATCGTCATATTTTCTAAAGAAAATTATGACGATCGTCATTTTTTCTAAAGAAAACTATGACGATCGTCATTTTTTCTAAAGAAAACTATGACGATCGTCATTTTTTTCTAAAGAAAACTATGACGATCGTCATTTTTTTCTAAAGAAAACTATGACGATCGTCATTTTTTTCTAAAGAAAACTATGACGATCGTCATTTTTTCTAGAGAAAACTATGACGATCGTCATTTGTTCTAAAGAAAACTATGACGATCGTCATTTTTCTAAAGAAAACTATGACGATCGTCATTTTTTCTAAAGAAAACTATGACGATCGTCATTTTTTCTAAAAATAACTATGACGATCGTCATTTTTTTTAAGAAAACTATGACGATCGTCATTTTTTCTAAAGAAAACTATGACGATCGTCATTTTTTCTAAAGAAAACTATGACGATCGTCATTTTTTCTAAAGAAAACTATGACGATCGTCATTTTTTCTAAAGAAAACTATGACGATCGTCATTTTTTCTAAAGAAAACTATGACGATCGTCATTTTTTCTAAAGAAAACTATGACGATCGTCATTTTTTTCTAAAGAAAACTATGACGATCGTCATTTTTTCTAAAGAAAACTATGACGATCGTCATATTTTCTAAAGAAAATTATGGCGATCGTCATTTTTTCTAAAGAAAACTATGACGATCGTCATTTTTTTTGTAAAGAAAACTATGACGATCGTCATTTTTTCTAAAGAAAACTATGACGATCGTCATTTTTTTGTAAAGAAAACTATGACGATCGTTATTTTTTCTAAAGAAAACTATGACGATCGTAATTTTTTCTAAAGAATACTATGACGATCGTCATTTTTTCTAAAGAAAACTATGACGATCGTCATTTTTTCTAAAGATAACTATGACGATCGTAATTTTTTCTAAAGAAAACTATGACGATCGTCATTTTTTCTAAAGAAAACTATGACGATCGTCATTTTTTCTAAAGAAAACTATGACGATCGTCATTTTTTCTAAAGAAAACTATGACGATCGTCATTTTTTCTAAAGAAAACTATGACGATCGTCATTTTTTCTAAAGAAAACTATGACGATCGTCATTTTTTCTAAAGAAAACTATGACGATCGTCATTTTTTCTAAAGAAAACTATGACGATCGTCATTTTTTTCTAAAGAAAACTATGACGATCGTCATTTTTTTCTAAAGAAAACTATGACGATCGTAATTTTTTTCTAAAGAAAACTATGACGATCGTCATTTTTTTTCTAAAGAAAACTATGACGATCGTCATTTTTTTCTAAAGAAAACTATGACGATCGTCATTTTTTTCTAAAGAAAACTATGACGATCGTCTTTTTTTTCTAAAGAAAACTATGACGATCGTCATTTTTTCTAGAGAAAACTATGACGATCGTCATTTTTTCTAAAGAAAACTATGACGATCGTCATTTTTCTAACGAAAACTATGAAGATCGTCATTTTTTCTAAAGAAAACTATGACGATCGTCATTTTTTCTAAAAAGAACTATGACGATCGTCATTTTTTTTTAAGAAAACTATGGCGATCGTCATTTTTTCAAAAGAAAATTATGACGATCGTCATTTTTCTAAAGAAAACTATGACGATCGTCATTTTTTCTAAAGAAAACTGTGACGATCGTCATTTTTTCTAAAGAAAACTATGACGATCGTAATTTTTTCTAAAGAAAACTATGACGATCGTCATTTTTTCTAAAGAAAACTATGACGATCGTCATTTTTTCTAAAGAAAACTATGACGATCGTCATTTTTTCTAAAGAAAACTGTGACGATCGTCAATTTTTCCATAGAAAACTATGACGATCGTCATTTTTTCTATAGAAAACTATGACGATCGTCATTTTTTCTATAGAAAACTATGACGATCGTCATTTTTTCTATAGAAAACTATGACGATCGTTATTTTTTCTATAGAAAACTATGACGATCGTCATTTTTTCTATAGAAAACTATGACGATCGTCATTTTTTCTATAGAAAACTATGACGATCGTCATTTTTTCTATAGAAAACTATGACGATCGTCATTTTTTCTATAGAAAACTATGACGATCGTCATTTTTTCTATAGAAAACTATGACGATCGTTATTTTTTCTATAGAAAACTATGACGATCGTCATTTTTTCTATAGAAAACTATGACGATCGTCATTTTTTCTATATAAAACTATGATGATCGTCATTTTTTCTATAGAAAACTATGACGATCGTCATTTTTTCTATAGAAAACTATGACGATCGTCATTTTTTCTATAGAAAACTATGACGATCGTCATTTTTGCTATGGAAAACTATGACTTTTACACAGTTTACTAGTTTGGCTGCTTCTGTGCATTAATAACAACTGTCATTCTATTTTACATAAAGTCAACAATCAACAGTGGTAATGACCTCTACTCCAACCTCACATACACAGCCAGTCCACTCTACTCCTCTTGGGCCTATTGAAGCACAAAACAATAGCAACTGTTACTTACAACCAGCAGCCACCAACAAATCTTCTGAAAATCAGCAATCATCATTCTAAACAATCAGTTGCCAAAGCATACGCCAAAAGATCACACACACGGTACAACCACGAAAAAAAAACCTTTCATTTGCAAAATCAAGCATTACAGAAATCAACTGATCTTTGTTCATATACGTAAGACTACTAACCAACTGATCTGCTCAAGATGATGATGAAAATCATCATCAGCATTAAATAAACTGAAGAGAACAGAACAAACAACAACAACAAAACTATATGACGATTCAACGAAACTTTACAACAAACGTCTGGGTAAAGACTTTAAACATAAATGATCTTGCCGAAAGGTCATTGTGATCATTTCCGCATGATTACAAATCAACAGATATAAAATGCACATAAGTATAGTATGGCAAAGAATTTGAGAAGCAAAGCTTATGGTTAGAGAATTCAATTAATGTAAAAAGTTTACAATACGAAAAGTTGACGATCGTCGTTAGTTTTCTATAAAAAAGTTGACGATCGTCACTAGTTTTCTATAGAAAAGTTGACGATCGTCATTAGTTTTCTATAGAAAAGTAGACGATCGCCTTAGTTCTTTATAGAAAAAATGACGATCGCCTTAGTTTTCTTTAGAAAAGTTGGCGATCGCCTAAGTTTTCTTTAGAAAAGTTGGCGATCGCCTAAGTTTTCTTTAGAAAACTTGGCGATCGCCTAAGTTTTCTTTAGAAAACTTGGCGATCGCCTAAGTTTTCTTTTGAAAACTTGGCGATCGCTTTAGTTTTCTTTAGAAAAGTTGGCGATCGCCTTAGTTTTCTTTACAAAAGTTGTCGATCGCGTTAGTTTTCTTTAGAAAAGTTGTCGATCGCCATAGTTTTCTTTAGAAAAGTTGGCGATCGCCTTAGTTCTTTATAGAAAAGTTGACGATCGCCTTAGTTTTCTTTAGAAAAGTTGGCGGTCGGCTAAGTTTTCTTTAGAAAAGTTGGCGATCGCCTAAGTTTTCTTTAGAAAAGTTGGCGATCGCCTAAGTTTTCTTTAGAAAAGTTGGCGATCGCCTAAGTTTTCTTTAGAAAAGTTGGCGATCGCCTAAGTTTTCTTTAGAAAAGTTGGCGATCGCCTTAGTTTTCTTTAGAAAAGTTGACGATCGCCTTAGTTTTCTTTAGAAAAGTTAACGATCGTCAAATCTTTCTATAGAAAAGTTGACGATCGTCAAAGTTTTCTATAGAAATATTGGCGATCGTCATAGTTTTCTATAGAAATGTTGACGATCGAAATTGATTCTTTGTATCCCAACATAATTATCCCCCTGTATTTCTTAACAACAAGTACTTACTAGCAATCTTTCGGTACAATAAATGCAAACTACATTATCAATATGAACGAATATCTAAACTTACTTCAATAATTTTCTGTTACTATTTTTCAAAAGCCCCAAACTATGTAAAAAAAACTGTATTCCATTGATCTCGGTAAACTCACATGCTTTGCACATGAACTCTCTAAAGCATAATGCTAAGAACGAAGACTTTAGATTGGCGCAATAATTTCCAATGATCATCTTTATTGGAAAAAGATCTCAAAGAAACAATATCTAAATGCAAACAGATGCAAAACTAACAATTTTTTCAAACGCTAAAATACGACAAATCTATGTAAAACTAAAGCCAATAGAGCATGAATGTTATTTTCAAATTTAAATCTAACAGATTTTTTTTCACAAATACGTTTACAAAGTTCGAGTCGAATACATTCACATCTAATGGGAATTTATTTATAACATTTGGCGCACCTCCATGCCTCTATTATTGTTGTAATTGTATCATAAAAATATTTATTATTAACATTATTAAATTACATTTACAACATCGTTAGGGGACTTCGTTGGCAAAGGAAAAAAATTACTTCGACTGTCTCGTGTTTTTTTTTAATTTTTAAACTTCGTAAACTTAAGCTGCGATCAGTTAACATGAATTTTTAATTTCTCAGATTTCAAGTTTAAAACGAATGTCTCTCATTGAAGGCTTCGTAAAATTTTTGTGAGAAATGTCTATGCTCAGAGTTTAAATATATAAAGTTTGAATTCTCTGAGTATTGAAAAATATTAAGCTCTTGTGTTGCAAATTTTCAAAAAAAGAGTATCAAATTAATATAGTGACTGAGGGAGAGCTGAGCTATAACAAAGGGGAATTTAGAGAAATTTATTAGGAGAACTAGTTGGTACTTTAAAGAGAAGCTTAAAAATATCCCCAAGGGGTGCAGTAATTTAAAATCTCCAAACCAGGAGAATGATCACATTTGTATAAAAAAAGATATTTAATATGAGGAAATTTATTAGGGGAATTAGTTGGTACTTTAAAGAGAGGCTTAAAAATATCCCCAAGGGGACAACAAATAAAAAACTCCAAATCAGGAGAAAGATCACATTTGTAAAAAAGGGGATATTTGATATGAGGAAATTTATTAGGGAAATTAGTTGGTACTTTAAAGAGAGGTCTTTAAAATATCCCCACGGGGGCAGTAAATTAAGATCTCCAAATCAGGAGAAAGATCATACTTGTATAATAGAGGGTATTTTTTTAAGGAAACTAATTAGGAGAACTAGTTGGTACTTTAAAGAGAGGCTTAAAAATATCCCCATGGAGAATACCTTAAATTTTCTTAAAAGGAGAAAAAAATATATTTTTTAGCAAAGAGGGGCACTGACATGGCGATTAAGGCAATGGGGAATTTTTTAAGACAAAATATCAGGTTTTTCAAAAAATCACCAAAAAGATGTAAAAGAACTTCTCCACAAGAGGAAAAGTTAATTTTTAAGGGGACATCCCAAAAATTTTTGTTTTAAATACAAGGAAATGTTTTGAAGTTCCGCAAAAGGGGACAACGAACTACACTACAGTGGTAATATTATAAGGGAAATTTCAATCGTCCTCACTAATTGTATTTAAAGCTGATCTTTGAAAAGGGGGATTTATTTTTTAATGGGGAATTTTTATTATGAAGAGAAGAAATTCTGCAACTCCAAATTATAAAAATAAGAAATTCTCCTAAAAAGAAAACAGAGAAACTTATATCCAAAAAAACTTCAAAGAAAATTTTAATCAAGCTAATGAGAAAAATCGAAAACTTTTTCAAAATTTTAAAATTTAAAAATTTTTTTATATAAAAATTATTTTTTAAAAATATTTTCCTTTTGCTAATGAAAATTTTCTAAAGAAATTTATGACCATCGTCAAATTTTCTAAAGAAAACTAAGACGATCGTCAACTTTCCTAAAGAAAACTCTGACGATCGCCAACTTTTCTAAAGAAAACTCTGACGATCGTCAACATTTCTAAAGAAAACTCTGACGATCGTCAAATTTTCTAAAGAAAACTATAAAGATCGTCAAATTTTCTGAAGAAAACTATGACGATTGTCAAATTTTCTAAAGAAAACTATGACGATCGTCAAATTTTCTAAAGAAAATTATGAGGATCGTCAAATTTTCTAAAGAAATCTATGAAGATCGTGAAATTTTCTAAAGAAAACTATGACGATCGTCAACTTTTCTAAAGAAAACTCTGACGATCGTCAACTTTTCTAAAGAAAACTCTGACGATCGTCAACTTTTCTAAAGAAAACTCTGACGATCGTCAACTTTTCTAAAGAAAACTCTGACGATCGTCAACTTTTCTAAAGAAAACTCTGACGATCGTCAACTTTTCTAAAGAAAACTCTGACGATCGTCAACTTTTCTAAAGAAAACTCTGACGATCGTCAACTTTTCTAAAGAAAACTCTGACGATCGTCAACTTTTCTAAAGAAAACTCTGACGATCGTCAACTTTTCTAAAGAAAACTCTGACGATCGTCAACTTTTCTAAAGAAAACTCTGACCATCGTCAACTTTTCTAAAGTAAAACTCTGACGATCGTCAAATTTTTCAAAGAAAATTATGAGGATCGTCAAATTTTCTAAAGAAATTTTCTAACGAAAACTATGACGATCGTCAAATTTTCTAAAGAAAAGTATGACGATCGTGAAATTTTCTAAGAAAATCTAAAAAATTGTTATGTCGTTTAAATAATTTTCTCCTATAGAAAATGTTTCCTTATAAAAATTTTCTTCTATAGAAAATGTTTCGTTATAAAAATGTTTTTTTTTTATAGAACATTTATCGTTATAAAATTTTCCTCTATAGAAAACTTTTTGTTATAAAATTTTCTTCGATAGAAAATTGTTCGTTATAAAATTTTCTTCTATAGAAAATTTTTAGTTATAAAAAAAATTTTTTCTGTAGAAAATTTTTCGTTATAAAAATTTTTTTCTATAGAAAATTTTTGTTATAAAAACATTTCTTCTATACAAAGTTTTTCATTACAAAATTTTTTTTCTAGAAAATTTTTGTTGTTTTATAAAAATTTGCTTTTATAGAAAATTTCGTGTACAACAAATTTTTCTATAGAAAATTTTCCGCGAAAAAAATTCGTTATAAAAAAAATTAGTTCAAAAAAATTTTAGTTCAAAAAAATTTTTATTACAGAAATATTTTCGATAAAAGAAATTTATTATAAGAAAATTTTTCGTTAAACAAATTTTTTTCTATAGAAAATTTTTCGTTCAAAAAATTTTTTCTACGTATTACAAATTTTTAAGTAAAAAAAATTTTCTTCTATTAAAACTATTTCGAAAAAATTTTCTTCGAAAGAATATTTTTCTTTATAAGAATTATCTTCTTTAGAAAATTTTTCTTATACATTTTTTTTTATAGAAAATTTGTCCTTGAACAAAATTTTTGTTAAAAAAATGTGTATATAAAATTTTTCATAACAAAAATTTTTTATATAAAATTTTTCATAACAAAAATTTTTTATAGAAAATTTTTCGTTGGAAAAATTTTTTATAGAAAATTTTTCGTAACAAAAATTTTTTATAGAAAATTTTTCGTAACAAAAATTTTTTATAGAAAATTTTTCGTAACAAAAATTTTTTATAGAAAATTTTTCGTAACAAAAATTTTTTATAGAAAATTTTTCGATGGAAAAATTTTATATAGAAAATTTTTCGTTGGAAAAATTTTATATAGAAACTTTTTCGATGGAAAAATTGTATATAGAAACTTTTTCTTCTACATAAAATTTTTCTTTTAAACAAAATTTGTCTAAGAAAATGTTTCTTCTATGAGATTTGTTGTCGCAAATTCATGTAGAAGCACAATGATTTCGAGGGGTAAAAATTAAAAAAATTCTCCTTGTTGTTATGAAGACATTTTTTCACATATCATTTACCCAAACACCCCTCCATATAAAAAACTTCCCATTAAAAGAACCACTTTTTTCCTAAATGAAAAAATCCATATAATTTTCACACTATAAAAACCCCTTGTTTCCCCTTTTTAAAAGTCTACACTTAAACCCAAAAGCCTTAATATAAATGACAATTTTTTGCAACCCCTCTATAAACCTAAAAAATCCCCTTAAAAACATAATTAAGGGGTATCTGCTTAACTAAAAACGGGAATTTTCAAAACTTCTCTTAAATGGGAAATTTTTTAAAGACAAAATTTAAAACCTTTTTAGATCATAATAAAAACCTCTCAGAAAGGGGTTGATACTGTATTTCAAATACTATTTTGTAGAGTTGTTTTCATAGCTTCAAAACAGAGCCAAAAAGAGCAAATATTGAAAAATTAGCAAAGAGCGTAATCGTAAAGTAAATCCATATCCAACACGTGTTTCGCTTTTGTTTTGCCTCATTTTTTTACAGTTACAAAACTATCGGCTCAAATTATCCGTACGTTCGTTTAAAGGGGGTGTGGGAACTATTTATTGTCTTTTAAGAGGGGTGAATTGAAGATAATGAATACTTTTTTGAGCAAAAATAATAGATCTGTCAAATACTTACAAGTTAGAAATAATAGATTTGATACAGTGTAAAAAGTTAATTAGAAAATGAGACTCATTTTGTGTGTCACTTTTAAAAAGTTAAGTCAATGGAAAACGATTAAATGAAATTGGGTTTGAAAATAGAACTGACCCGAATATAAAACGAAACCTTAAACTTAAATTTTAACTAAACATATAATAAAAATGTTACCCAGAACTAAATCTTTATGCAGAATCAGAGCTAATCATACAACTGAACCTGGTATAAATGCCCCTATTGCCATTCTCAACTCAGTTTGGTTGTCTGCCAATCGACCCAACTTTCACTCAACCAAATTATTTTTTGATATTGGGGAACTAAAAACCGTTGAGTTCCGCAATATCAAAAAATAATTTGGTATGGATGAAGTTGGGTCGACTGGCAGACGACCAAACTGAGTTGAGTTGAGAACGGCAATAGGGGCATAAGTCTAGAAATTAACCTAAACTCAAACTTACGACTGAACCCAGAAATGAACAGAGAACTCAACAAGATATTCAAGTAAATTTTTAGTATTCACAAATAGTACTTTAAACTATAAGGTCATTTGCGCTTTTTTAAATACGATTTTAAATTTTAAGACTAGTTTGAGCAGACCCGACACAAATGTGAGTATTATAGAGAAAGTGTCGGTAATGTGGTATACAAATTTTGTTAGATTGCTAGGTATTTGTCCGATTAATTTATAATTTAATGCTCCACGTAATTCATGTCTTTTGCTTCCACGGGATCATGTGAGAAAAATATTACACCCACAATTTCAGAAATAACTAAAAATAAGTAAGAAAGTGCTATAGTCGGTCAAGCCCGACCATACGATACCTTTCACCACTAAGGAAAAGGTGTTCTTTTTCCTGTATAAAGACAAATATTTGCTAAATCTTGCCATCATATAAACATTTCCTCAAAACTTATATATTTAAGGTGTTTCTTATATGAGAGCTAGGGTCAAATGTGGACCGATTATCTCGAAATTTGGCAAATTGATTACAGTTTTTACAAAAATTATGTATGCAAAAAATCAACTCAACTCTTATATCTTCAGATTTACGAGTGTTTTCGTGATTTTTGTCTCATTTAGTGCGTTTTGACACAAGAGTTTGTATGGGAGCTATGGTCAAATGTGGACCGATTTCAACGATATTTGGCACAGTGATTTAGGTTAACATAAGCAGTATTTGTTTTTAATTTCATGAAAAAGTATTGATATTTGTGGCCAAAATATCAATTCCGGAAAGTGGGACCGATGGGAGATACCATAAATAATGGACCGATTTTGAAGAATTTCAATAGCCATGGTCCCAAAAAAATTATCTCTGCAAAATTTTAGCAAATTATCTTTAGAATACTTTGATTACATGGTTTATATGGGGGTCCAGCCAGCCATCCATCCAGCCGGCCATCCAGACGGACGGACTGACACCGCTAAATTGACTCAGGAAGTGATTCTAAGTCTGTTGGTATACTAAAACGTGGGTCTAAGACAAATATTTCTATGCGCTACATACATCAGCTCAAACTTATAATACCATTTGCATCTATTTTGGTGAAGGGTATCAAAAAATTTCACAGTTTTTGACATCTTTTTTTAATAAAATAGTCAATTTGACGTCACTTGGAGGTTTTAATTTTCAATGTGAATATATCTGCTGCTGAGGCTCATCGAATGCTCTCAAATACCTATGGTAAGGCGGCTATTAGTGAAAGAACGTGCCAAGTGTAGCCATGCTTGAATGTCGAGGGCCAAATCGAATATTCATGGTTACAAGGTCATGTTCCGTATTTGGTGGGATCGTTTTCAAACGAAATTAATGCGTTTGAGCCGATTATTGCAAGACAAACGACCACAATGCAACCAAATAAAGTGATTTTACAGAATGACAGTGCTCGAATTCATGCTGCGAAAGTGGTCCAACTATACTTGAATACGTTGAAAGTATTCTCCGAATTCTCCAGACATTGCTCAATGGGACTAACACTTGTTTCTATCAATGGCACACGATTGGCCAGCGCATACTGTCCAATGAAGAATTAAAAAAACAAGTTGGATTCATAAATCGCTTCAAAAAAAATGACCAGCGACTATTGACAAAGACGTTTGCGGGCTTTGAAGCAACTGTCAGTATATTTCTTCAGCGACGTGGACTATTTGATGATAAATGGATAGCAGATTAATCATCAAATATCTAATTTAAAGCGATAACAATCTACAGAAGATCCAAGAGCATCTAGTACATCCCATAAAAGCCACTGGTTTAGTCTGGAGGCGTCATATTACTTAAAGAACGACATTGTTGTCGGTGAATGTTATCGGTCGATGTCAATTTGTTTGAACCAAATTAGCTGATCTGAACACCAACGACATGTGATTTCAATAAGAAGGCTCTACGTGTCAGACAGCTCATGCCACATTGGATATTTTAGAGGGCGATATTTGAATGTGGTTATCTCACATGGATCTGTCATGTCTTTTACTTTTACATCGACGGCATGGCCAATGAAGGATGTTTTGGTAACTAATAATTTAGATATTAATGTTTACCGTGACTAGGGCTCGAACTCAGGCAGAATATGATATGTTATGTTTAGCAGTTGACGTACTAACCAACTAAGCCACAGCCACAGTAGTTAACTTAAGTGTCAAGTGTATTCGAATGCGTCATAAAACCACAGCGGTCCTAAAAGTCAACTAAACCCATTCCAATAATCAAATTCTGACTAATGATAAGTCAGAGTATGAAACATTTGATATTTCGGATGCGCTTCACCCAGAGAAGTTTAGGCGAACATTTAAACGATGTTACAGGAGGACTAAACCTAAGGCTATACGGGAACTTAACCTAGCAGAATCTTTCATTTCAAATTCATATGTTCACTCCAAATGATAGCTGGTATTTCAAGCATGAAAAAAGGTATGTCTCCAGTTGCAGTTGGTAGCCCTAAATTAGTATATAATCCTTTAAGCAAAAATATTAATTACAACAATTATTAACAAAATAATTGAAGTTGAAAATGAATTGTGACACCTTTAAACTATTGTTCCATCAATTCTGAAACACAAATAAGAGCCAGCTAAAGCTAAAAGATCAAACCAACATACAAAAAAGATATTTAAATGTATAAATATTATCCTAAAATAAAACTTTTTTTTATCAGTCATAAAAGCTGGATGGTGCTACACTGTCATATTATTAATAAATTAAATAAAATTGATGATTTCAATTAAGAAACATCTTGCCAATAAACACAGCCAACGAGACTTGAGAATACAACAATCTCATACTTATCATTTCAAACTTGAGACTACAACTCATAGTGTCTTCTGTAAACTTCGCAAATGACTTGAATAAAAATATAAAACAAGTAGTTGGAGTCCGTCCGAACGTCCATTTAGTGGAATACTACAAGTCAAAGAAAGCGAATTATTTTAAAAATTGAATCACAGTCATTAAATGTTGAGACGATTAAAATCTTGAACACAAGCAACAGCAGCAACAAAAATATTGCCAAAGAAATCGGAAACGTAAAATCCATAAAGAAATCCGCCTCATCAACAGCAGCATCAACATCATCATCGCGATCAAAAGAGAATCAGTGGCAGTTTTTAAATTAACAGCAGCTACTCGTTAAGTACTCGTATTTGTAGCTGACAAAAACTAAAGCAACTTTAACTGAAGCGTATGCACGCAGCTGCTACTTAACCTAGCCGGACTGATGTTGCTGGTTTCGTGTGTTAAGGGATTAGGTTTGTTTGAGGAAGATGAAACAAATTATAAATGAAGGAATTGAAAGATACGCTTTGTAATTTGTAACTATTGGGACTTGGAACGGGGCCCCTCTTCCCATAGTTTTTTAAACTTTCTCAATACTTTCATTCCTAATCGGAATTGGAATGAGGTACTGCTTTATGTTTCTAAACTGATTGACAGACCTTGAAACAATACGTCAACCCAAATTTTCCATTGCTTATCTGTACAAACATAATTCCCATAACATTCCAATTGGAACAAGGGGTACATCTCTCAGACAATGATGAGCCGCATCCGATTCTATTTTAAGACTCATATTTAACTCCGGCTCCGAACGGCGAATGCATAACTCAGTGGCTAGCTGAGTTATAAGGTGAACCGCTTTTTTGAAAATTTATCCGGGGATCCAACTTGGGACCTCTGGTATGCTAGACGGTTAAATTTTCTATAAAAACAGGAAATTTTTGAAAAATTTCCTATAAAAAGAGGAATTTTTTGAAAAATTTCCTATAAAAACAGGAAATTTTTTGAAAAATTTCCTAACAAAAGAGGAAATTTTTGAAAAATTTCCTATAAAAATAGGAAATTTTTGAAAATTTTCCTATAAAAAGAGGAAATTTTTGAAAAATTTCCTATGAAAAGAGGAAATTTTTGAAAAATTTCCTATAAAAATAGGAAATTTTTGAAAAATTTCCTATAAAAAGAGGAAATTTTTGAAAAATTTCCTATAAAAATAGGAAATTTTTGAAAAATTTCCTATAAAAAGAGGAAATTTTTTAAAAATTTCCTATAAAAAGAGGAACTTTTTAAAAAATTTCCTATAAAAAGAGGAAATTTTTGAAAAATTTCCTATAAAAAGAGGACATTTTTGAAAAATTTCCTATAAAAAGAGGAAATTTTTGTAAAATTTCCTATAAAAAGAGGAAATTTTTGTAAAATTTCCTATAAAAAGATGAAATTTTTGAAAAATTTCCTATAAAAAGAGGAAATTTTTGAAAAATTTCCTATAAAAAGAGGAAATTTTTGAAAAATTTCCTATAAAAAGAGGAAATTTTTGAAAAATTTCCTATAAAAAGAGGAAATTTTTGAAAAATTTCCTATAAAAATAGGAAATTTTTGAAAAATTTCTTATAAAAATAGGAAATTTTTGAAAAATTTCCTATAAAAATAGGAAATTTTTGAAAAATTTCCTATAAAAATAGGAAATTTTTGAAAAATTTCCTATAAAAATAGGAAATTTTTGAAAAATTTCCTATAAAAAAAGGAAATTTTTGAAAATTTTCCTATAAAAAGATGAAATTTTTGAAAAATTTCCTATAAAAAGAGGAAATTTTTGAAAAATTTCCTATAAAAAGAGGAAATTTTTGAAAAATTTCCTATAAAAAGAGGAAATTTTTGAAAAATTTCCTATAAAAAGAGGAAATTTTTGAAAAATTTCCTATAAAAAGAGGAAATTTTTTGAAAAATTTCCTAACAAAAGAGGAAATTTTTGAAAAATTTCCTATAAAAATAGGAAATTTTTGAAAAATTTCCTATAAAAAGAGGAAATTTTTGAAAAATTTCCTATAAAAAGAGGAAATTTTTAAAAAAATTCCTATAAAAAGAGGAAATTTTTGAAAAATTTCCTATGAAAAGAGGAAATTTTTGAAAAATTTCCTATAAAAATAGGAAATTTTTGAAAAATTTCCTATAAAAAGAGGAAATTTTTGAAAAATTTCCTATAAAAATAGGAAATTTTTGAAAAATTTCCTATAAAAAGAGGAAATTTTTGAAAAATTTCCTATAAAAATAGGAAATTTTTGAAAAATTTCTTATAAAAATAGGAAATTTTTGAAAAATTTCCTATAAAAATAGGAAATTTTTGAAAAATTTCCTATAAAAATAGGAAATTTTTGAAAAATTTCCTATAAAAATAGGAAATTTTTGAAAAATTTCCTATAAAAAAAGGAAATTTTTGAAAATTTTCCTATAAAAAGATGAAATTTTTGAAAAATTTCCTATAAAAAGAGGAAATTTTTGAAAAATTTCCTATAAAAAGAGGAAATTTTTGAAAAATTTCCTATAAAAAGAGGAAATTTTTGAAAAATTTCCTATAAAAAGAGGAAATTTTTGAAAAATTTCCTATAAAAAGAGGAAATTTTTTGAAAAATTTCCTAACAAAAGAGGAAATTTTTGAAAAATTTCCTATAAAAATAGGAAATTTTTGAAAAATTTCCTATAAAAAGAGGAAATTTTTGAAAAATTTCCTATAAAAAGAGGAAATTTTTAAAAAAATTCCTATAAAAAGAGGAAATTTTTGAAAAATTTCCTATAAAAAGAGGACATTTTTGAAAAATTTCCTATAAAAAGAGGAAATTTTTGTAAAATTTCCTATAAAAAGATTAAATTTTTGAAAAATTTCCTATAAAAATAGGAAATTTTTGAAAAATTTCCTATAAAAATAGGAAATTTTTGAAAAATTTCCTATAAAAATAGGAAATTTTTGAAAAATTTCCTATAAAAATAGGAAATTTTTGAAAAATTTCCTATAAAAATAGGAAATTTTTGAAAAATTTCCTATAAAAATAGGAAATTTTTGAAAAATTTCCTATAAAAATAGGAAATTTTTGAAAAATTTCCTATAAAAATAGGAAATTTTTGAAAAATTTCCTATAAAAATAGGAAATTTTTGAAAAATTTCCTATAAAAATAGGAAATTTTTGAAAAATTTCCTATAAAAATAGGAAATTTTTGAAAAATTTCCTATAAAAATAGGAAATTTTTGAAAAATTTCCTATAAAAATAGGAAATTTTTGAAAAATTTCCTATAAAAATAGGAAATTTTTGAAAATTTTCCTATAAAAATAGGAAATTTTTGAAAAATTTCCTATAAAAATAGGAAATTTTTGAAAAATTTCCTATAAAAATTTCCTATTTTTATAGGAAATTTTTCAAAAATTTCCTATAAAAATAGGAAATTTTTGAAAAATTTCCTATAAAAATAGGAAATTTTTGAAAAATTTCCTATAAAAATAGGAAATTTTTGAAAAATTTCCTATAAAATAGGAAATTTTTGAAAAATTTCCTATAAAAATAGGAAATTTTTGAAAAATTTCCTATAAAAATAGGAAATTTTTGAAAAATTTCCTATAAAAATAGGAAATTTTTGAAAAATTTCCTATAAAAATAGGAAATTTTTGAAAAATTTCCTATAAAAATAGGAAATTTTTGAAAAATTTCCTATAAAAATAGGAAATTTTTGAAAAATTTCCTGTAAAAATAGGAAATTTTTGAAAAATTTTCTATAAAAATAGGAAGTTTTTGAAAAATTTCCTATAAAAATAGGAATTTTTTGAAAAATTTCCTATAAAAATAGGAATTTTTTGAAAAATTTCCTATAAAAATAGGAATTTTTTGAAAAATTTCCTATAAAAATAGGAATTTTTGAAAAATTTCCTATAAAAATAGGAATTTTTTTTAAAATTTCCTATAAAAATAGGAAATTTTTGAAAAATTTAAACTAAATTAAAACTGAAATAAATATGTGGCAATTCTTAACACAATTCTAAAAAAGAAGAATCACATTTAAAGATGCTTCTCTTCTTTCTTCCTGAAGCTGCTGCCGTTAATGCTTTTGGTAAATTAGGTGATTTTCAAATTGGCAAAACATGTTTAAACATGTCAAAAATCTCACTAGAGAAGATTCTTTTTAAGGTTTGAAACTTTTTAAATTTTTTTTCATAAAAGTTTTTTGCGAATTTAATTTTTTTTTTTGGAAAATAAAAAAAACAGACAGTCATCAACTTATCGTTTGCTAAAACTTAATTTGTAAGTTATGTTCTTTTTTTCGGGAGATTTCTTTTCGTTCGAGACGATTGTGATTTTGAAAGACATTTGTTTGGGTTTTGAAATTTTTGACAATTAAGCAAAACAAGAGTATAGGAATTTTTGGGCAGCTGCATTTTTAATTTAGTTGATTCTTTTTAGTTTATTTTTTTTTTTTGGTAGGATAATAAATGAGCTTTTAAGGGACACGTTATTAGTGTGGCAACATCAATTTCATGAGTTTTTAAAAGGTGTCATTTAAAATACTATATATTATCAGTTTTTATAGTTTTAAAATTCGTTTAAAGTAGTCAATGATCACTTAAGACAAAAACTTTGTTTCAGAAATTAATAAGAGTTTTAGTTTTTTAAAGTAATTAAAATAAAAAATTATCATTAAATATAAAATTTTTAAGAATTTCATGTTAAATTGGTAAGTTTATATTAAATTGTAAGTTTTATTTTAATAGTATTTTTTAGATAAGATAAAAATATTCTGTTTAATGGAGTAATCGCAGAACATATTTTAAGAGCCAATATATTGCTCGAAAATAATGAAATATAATTCAAATAAGGCAAAATATTTTAATGGAAAACATTTCAAAAAATGCAAAATATTTCAAATAATACAAAATATTACAAATAATGAAAAATATTGCAAATAATGCAAAATTTTGCAAAATATTGCAAATTATGCAAAATAATGCACAATATTACAAATGTCAAATATTGCAAATAAATAAATATATTGCAAACAATGCAAAATATTACAAATAATGCAAAATATTTCAAATAATGCAAAAAAACTGCAAATATGGCAAAATGTTTCGAATTATGCAAAAGATTTCAAATAATGCAAAATATTGCAAAAAATGCTAAATATTTCAAATAATGCAAAATATTGGAAATAATGCAAAATATTTCAAATAATGCAAAATATTGCAAATATTACAAATAATGCAAAATATTGCAAAAAATGCTAAATATTTCAAATAATGCAAAATATTTCAAATAATGGAAAATATTTCAAATAATGCAAAATATTGCAAATATTGCAAAATATTTCAAATAATGCAAAATATTTCAAATAATGCAAAAAAACTGCAAATATGGCAAAATGTTTCGAATTATGCAAAAGATTTCAAATAATGCAAAATATTGCAAATAATGCAAAATATTACAAATAACGCAAAATATTGGAAATAATGCAAAATATTTCAAATAATGCAAAATATTGCAAATATTACAAATAATGCAAAATATTGCAAAAAATGCTAAATATTTCAAATAATGCAAAATATTTCAAATAATGGAAAATATTTCAAATAATGCAAAATATTGCAAATATTGCAAAATATTTCAAATAATGCAAAATATTTCAAATAATGCAAAATATAGCAAATAATGCAAAATATTTCAAATAATGCAAAATATAGCAAATAATTCAAAATATTTCAAATAATGCAAAATATTGCAACCAATGCAAAATATTCCAAATTATGCAAAATATTTCAAATAATGCAAAATATTGCAAATAATGCAATATATTGCAAATATTGCAAAATATTTCAAATAATGCAAAATATTTCAAATAATGCAAAATATAGCAAATAATTCAAAATATTTCAAATAATGCAAAATTTTGCATATAATGCAAAATATTGTAAATGATGCAAAATATAGCAAATGGTTCAAAATTTACAAATAATCCAAAATATAGCAAATAATGCAAAACATTGAAAATAATGCAAAATTTAGCAAATAACGAAAAAATTGCAAAAATATGATAATATTGTCAATAATGCAAAATATTTCAAATAATGCAATATATTTCAAATAATGCAATGTATTATTAAATAATGTAAAATATTGCAAATAATGCAAAACATTACAAATAATGCAAAATATTGCGAATAATGGAAAATATTGAAAATAATGCAAAATATTTTAAAATATTGCAAATAATATTGCACATAATGCAAAATATTGCAAATAATGTGAAATATTGCGAATAACGCAATATATTACAAAAAATGCAATATATTTCAAATAATGCAAAATATTGCAAATATTGCGAATAATGCAAAATATTGCAAATAATGCAAAATATTGCAAATAATGCAAAAGATTTCAAATAACCCAAAATATTGCAAATAATGCAAAATATTACAAATAATGAAAAATTTTGCAGATAATGCACATTATTAAAAATAATGCAAATAGTGACAGATATTTAAAATGTTGTAATATATTTCAAATAATCCAATACATTGCAAATAATTCAATATATTGCTAATTATAAATTGCTAATGTTCTAAATTATGGAAAAAATTCCACATATCGCATTTTATCTGACCGTTTTCCTTTACAATTGCCCTATCCTAAAGGCTTAACTTAAACAAATATGTGGGATGTTTTAGCTGACATCAAATCTACCAAACCCACGTTTCGGTTTAAACTAACAGGTCCTTATATAACTCAAACGTAAAGAATCTTAATTATGAAAATATTAAGCAGATGTTTCACGTAAATCTTTCGTTAACTTCAAAGAGAAATTCATAAGATTTTTTTTCCAGAGAAAAAAACTTTAAATCACACATCTTCTGCGTGACATGAAATTCCAGCTCATAATCAGCAAAAAAAAATGTTTAAAGCCTCCGAATTAAATCACATTTAGGTTTCCAAAAATCCAAAACATAAGAATAAACGAAAATGAAATTATTTTAAGCTAAAATCAGCAAAAAAAAAAGACGTTTGCCTCATTATTTTGTGAAATAAAAAATAATTTTCTCAGTCACACACTATTTCGCCGTCATTCCCACCAAATGATGGCGTGTGAAAATTATTTCAAAAATTTTTATTTAAATTTCTTTATGCTCAAACGTTTCAAGAAGAGTGTGCGGACGAGTATAAGGGATATATGTGAAGGTCATTAAAAAAAAACACAGTCCAAAATTTTAACAAATTAATAAAAAGTAATGGCCTGTTGATGGCTACTGTTTGGAGCTACTTAAACTATTCGGAAATCTAAAATATCACAGCAATGAATACCAGCTTGAAATTAAAATTTATTTAATTCTTATCGCTATGTTTGGATTTTTTGAACGCAAAAAAAAACTAAGTCCCACTCTTGACAATAGGAATGTGTAACAAAAACGAAAATATTTCAAATATTTTAAAACAAAGCGATACTTTGCAAGTGCATAAAATTGCAAAAAGTGCAATATATTGCAAATAATGCAATATTTTGCAAATAATTTAATATATTGCAAATAATGCAATATATGGCAAATAATGCAATATATTGCAAATAATGAAATATTTTGCAAATAATTCAATATATTGCAAATAATGCAATATGTTGCAAATAATGCAATATATTGCAAATAATGCAATATATTGCAAATAATGCAATATATTGCAAATAATGCAATATATTGCAAATAATGCAATAAATTGCAAATAATGCAATATATTACAAATAATGCAATAAATAGCAAATAATGCAATATATTGCAAATAATGCAATATATTGCAAATAATGCAATATATTGCAAATAATGCAATATATTGCAAATAATGCAATATTTTGCATATAATTCAATATATTGCAAATAATGCAATATATTGCAAATAATGCAATATTTTGCATATAATTCAATATATTGCAAATAATGCAATATATTGCAAATAACGCAATATATTGCAAATAATGCAATATATTGTAAATAATGCAATATATTGTAAATAATGCAATATATTGCAAATAATGCAATATATTGCAAATAATGCAGCATATGGCAAATAATGTTATATATTCCAAATAATAAAATGCATTCTAAATAATGCAATATATTGCAAATAGTCAAATATTGTACAAAATGTTTAATATATTGAAAATAATGCAATATAATGCAAGTACTGCAATATATTGAAAATAGCGCAATATACATAACAAAGATTCCAAAGTATTCCAAATACTGTAATATATTGCAAGTAATGCAAAAATAGCAATTTAGTGCAAAAGTCTATTACCCTTTACATCTAAATTAGGCCACTCTAAATGCATACATCAAAGTACTTTAGTTTAGCATAATTATATTTCACTCCATTCCCTCTTTATCTTGCTCTGCTTCTTATTGTTTTCAAAACTATGTTGGCAAATTATCATCGTGCGTCGTGATTGTTGTGATAACGATTTGAAAACAGAAAAAAAATTTCACAAATTACCCTCATGTAGTCATTTGCCCACACATTCATTCATTCACTTACAAAAAATATTGTGAGAACTTAACTTGTAGACTTATTGTAGAGATGAATAGTCGTTGAGATATCACCCCCATAGTTGCTACACATTTGTACGTTTGCCACGATTATCAACGTGCGCATTTTTTTCCAACAAATTCTCAGACGAAACGCAACAAATGTTTTGGTTCTCGTGTGATTTTTATTTAGTTTAGAATATTCCGATGAGAAAAGAATTATGATGGGATAGTTTCAAATAGCGATGAATGGTCATTTTTTTTGTGTGTGTGAAACGTTTTAGAAATGTGTATTCTTTTCTTTGGGCTATAGAAAAATGTTTTAAAATACCTTGACGAGAACAGCTTGTTTGGCAATATTTTGCACTTTTTGCAATATATTTAGCTTTTTGCATTATATTGCACTTTTTGCAATATATTGCACTTTTTTCAATATATTTCGCTTTTTCCAATATATTTCACTTTTTGCAATATTTTGCACTTTTTGCAATATTTTGCACTTTTGCAATATATATCACTTTTTGCAATATATTGCCCTTTTTGAGACATATTGCCCTTTTTGCAATATATCGCACTTTTTGCAATACATTGCACTTTTTGCAATATATTGCCCTTTTTTAGACATATTACACTTTTTGAAATATTTTGCACTTTTTACAATATATTGCACTTTTTGCAATATATTACACTTTTTGAAATATTTTGCACTTTTTACAATATATTGCACTTTTTGCAATATATTGCACTTTTTTGCAATATATTGCACTTTTTGCAATATATTGCACTTTTTGAAACATATTGCACTTTTTGCAATATATTGCACTTTTTACAATATATTAAACTTTTTTCGATATATTTTACTTTCTGCAATATATTCCACTTTTTGCAATATATTTCACTTTTTATAATATTTTGCACTTTTTGCAATATATTGCACTTTTTGCAATATATTGCACTTTTTGCAATATATTACACTTTTTGAAATATTTTGCACTTTTTACAATATATTGCACTTTTTGCAATATATTGCACTTTTTGCAATATATTGCACTTTTTGAAACATATTGCACTTTTTGCAATATATTGCACTTTTTACAATATATTAAACTTTTTTCGATATATTTTACTTTCTGCAATATATTCCACTTTTTGCAATATATTTCACTTTTTATAATATTTTGCACTTTTTGCAATATATTGCACTTTTTGCAATATATTAAACTTTTTTCGATATATTTTACTTTCTGCAATATATTCCACTTTTTGCAATATATTTCACTTTTTATAATATTTTGCACTTTTTGCAATATATTGCACTTTTTGCAATATATTAAACTTTTTTCGATATATTTTACTTTCTGCAATATATTCCACTTTTTGCAATATATTTCACTTTTTATAATATTTTGCACTTTTTGCAATATATTGCCCTTTTTTAGACACTTTTTGAAATATTTTGCACTTTTTACAATATATTGCACTTTTTGCAATATATTGCACTTTTTGAAACATATTGCACTTTTTGCAATATATTGCACTTTTTGCAATATATTGCACTTTTTGAAACATATTGCACTTTTTGCAATATATTGCACTTTTTGCAAAATATTGCCCTTTCTTTAGACATATTGCACTTTTTGCAATATATTAAACCTTTTTCGATATATTTTACTTTCTGCAATATATTCCACTTTTTGCAATAATTGCACTTTTTATAATATTTTGCACTTTTTGCAATATATTGCACTTTTTGCAATATATTGCACTTTTTTGCAATATATTGCACTTTTTGAAATATATTGCACTTTTTGCATATATTGCACTTTTTTGCAATATATTAAACCTTTTTTCGATATATTTTACTTTCTGCAATATATTCCACTTTTAGCACTAATTGCACTTTTTATAATATATTGCCCTTTTTGCAATATATTGCCCTTTTTTAGACATATTACACTTTTTGAAATATTTTGCACTTTTTGCAATATATTTCACTTTTTATAATATTTTGCACTTTTTGCAATTTATTGCACTTTTTGCAGTGTATTGCACTTTTTGCAATATATTGCACTTTTTGCAGTATATTGCACTTTTTGCAATATATTTTCAAATAATGCAATATATTGTAAATAATGCAATATATTGCAAATAGTGCAATATATTGCAAGTAATGCAATATATTGCAAATAATGCAATAATGCAACATATTGTAAATAATGCAATATATTGCAAATAGTTCAATGTATCGCAAATAATGCAAAATATTGCAAATAATGCAAAGTATTGCAAATAATGCAATATTTTGCAAATAATGCAATATATTGCAAATAATGCAATATATTGCACTTTTTGCAATATACATATATCCACTTTGAAATGTTTTCAATTACTTAGAAATTATCCCCAACTTAATCTCCTGCCACAAATTCAAGCAATACCATTAATTTCAGCTGCTTAACCTTCCAAAACTTATTTCCCAAAAATTCCCACCTAGATAACGCCGCTAACTGCCGTCGACATCTGTCTCAGTTCCTATGTGAAAATCATCGCTTATCAAAACAAACTATCACGACAAAAGACAATCCTTTTTCTACTACATAAATTTTCCTTTATAAAAAGAAAAGTATGGAAAACAAAGTGGCAAACAGATACAATATCATTAAAGGGCTTTATTAAATGTGATACATTCCCACAAATGCACGTGATAAGCGATACTTAAGCGTGTCAGACTGACGAAATGATTCAACCCAAAAATTCAACCCCTAAAAAGTTGGAACTATTTAATTTTGTTCAAAGCAAAAAGGCTTACAAAAATATTATTAAACCTTATCATTAATTTCTGCTATAAATGTATATAGATGACGATGATCGAGCGTTCGCTCGCTCGTGGTGAAATTTAATTAAAGAAAAATACAGGTGTGATTTTTAGAGAATTTTTTTTGGGGGGTGAAAGTTAAGTCAAATCAAAATTTTTTGAAAGTTTAAGATTGATTACATTTAAGGCAATTTTAATAAAATTTTAAAACTTAGAAAAAAAATTCTATAAAAACAAAAATTTAGTATAAATTCTAATGTCACTTGTCTTGACATTTAACCAAACAACAACTCCCAGTTTTTGTGTGATCATGTAACTATTAGACTACATCACTTAATTTAGCTAAATGCATTAGCAACATTTCATGCCTTATTAATAATTGCTTCTCCATTAGAGGCAATCGAATTCGTATTAAATAATCACACCGGATGCTGTGGAGTTTGGGTGCCATAAAATACTTGTCGTAAGATTAATAACAACTAGAGAAACAAGTGCTGGTGATCGGTATGATCACCAAACCTGACGACAACAAGTTATTGTGGTTCGCTCTAGCTGCAACAGCATCATTTGCAACAGTTGCAAACTCTAAATCTCTGTGGTTGCCGGCTGGCTGAGACTGAAACAGACAGACAGACTGACTGACTGGTTGACTGTTACGACTGATCTTTATGATGTCGATCGATGCGTGTCATTTGATAGACACCCATCCGGCCGGTGTCATAAACCTGCTGCTTCAAATTCAAATCTGCTTTTAGTTTGGTCTTACGAAAATGATATTTGTCTCCAGTTTTCTATGACGTTTTTCGCATTAAGTGATCTGCTTTATTTTTCTTTTTTTTGTTGATTTTTGGTTTGAGCGGCATTTTTTTAGGGGGACATACCTGAATATAGCTACGATTAACGAAATATTTCAAATGCACCTGTGCTTCTAAGTGTTTAACCAGTTTTCCCTCTCTCTGTCGCCAATAAGAAGAAATTGTGGTTGCCAGCCGGCCAACGTGATTCTGTGGTTGACTAGTCAATTGAACTTTTTTTCTACACATTTTCTGTTTAGTTTGTTTTTTGGCTAGTTCTGCTATGATTTGTTAAGTTAGTGGGTTTCTGGTGTTGGCTTGGAGTGTGTGTTTGGAGTTCGATTACTCTAGCTTCCATAATTTAATGTTAGTATTATCTAACAGAGCTGGCAATGAATGATTTCATATTGTTGTGATTTTCCTTTAGAAACGTAGAAGGAATTCCGAAAACAAAACTAAAACACTTTATGTATTTAGTTTTACAAAGTTATATTTTTATTAACTTTCAAGTTAATCACTTTAAACACACTTTCACAAAAACTGTAAACAAACTTCACAAAACTGCTTTACAATATTCTAAGTCACACTGTTCTCTTATACGCGTCTCAATTTAAACTGATCTCCGGCTCCCAGCTGAAATGCATTAGTTACAGAAGTTTTACATAGCCTAATACTCAATAACCAGTGGCTAGCTGAGCTATGAGGTGAACCGCCGCTTTTTTGAAAATTTATTTTTTTGCAAGTGGGTCTGGCCGGGGATTGAACTTGGGACCTCTGATATGCTAGACGGATGACTAACCTGCTATACCAAGGCGGTTTTAGAATTCAGAAAGTCGAAAACATGTTGTATCTATAGTGGTGCCGCAAATACCTAGAAAGTATTTAGAAGAGGCTTACGTATCGTCCTTTACTGATACTCTTGGGTGCGTGGAGAACTCCTTTTGTCACAAAACCAGCCAAAAAGCTTTGTCAGAAAGTGCTTGTGACAAGTGTTGTGATGAATTGTTGTAGTGAAGATTTGCAAAAAGTGTGTGAAGTTTTACCAGGAGCCTCTGCGGATGCTGTCGAGAAGGAGGAAATTTGGTTTGCGGATTTCTACAGACTTCAGGAATGTTATCCTAACTTTTTAATCCACAACTGCAAATTTGGTCGACGGGATGAGTCAAATGAAGTTCGTGGGCACACTATATTTGTACTTATATACCGATTTCCTACTGGATCTCATCAAATCCAAGGCCTTCTTAACTATAAGAAATACAAAAAAAGAGAGACATGACATGCATAGAAGAGACTTGCATCTTAAAGTTTATCACTTGGGTCCATGAGGAATCTCTTCATCTCAAACCCAAATAAAGAGCTTTATCAGAAAGAGCTTATGTTTAATTTTCGAATATTGAATATTTATAGGAATTTTTTCGAAAATTGAATATTTATAGGAAATTTTTCGAAAATTGAATATTAATAAAAAATTTTTCGAAAATTGAATATTAATACAAAATTTTTCGAAAATTGACTATTTATAGGAAATTTTTAGAAATTTGACTATTATTAGGAAATTTTAATTATTATGAAATTTTTCGAAAATTCACTAATTATAGAAAATATTTTGTAAATTGACTATTTATAGGAAACCTTTCAAAAATTGACTATTTATAGGAAGTTTTTCGAAAATTTACTACTTATAGGAAATTTTTCGAAAATTTACTATTTATAGGAAATTTTTCGAAAATTGACTATTTATAGGAAATTTTTTTGAAAATTTACTATTTATAGGAAATTTTTCGTAAATTTACTATTTATAGGAAATTTTTCAAAAATTTACTTTTTATACGAAATTTTTCGAAAATTGTCTATTTATAGGATATTTTTCGAAAATCGACTATTTATAGGAAATTTTCGAAAAATGACTATTTATAGGAAAATTTTCGAAAATTGACTATTTATAGGAAATTTTTCGAAAATTTACTATTTATAGGATAGTTTAGAAAATTTACTTTTTTTAGGAAATTTTTCAAAAATTTACTATTTTTAGGAAATTTTTCAAAAAGTGACTATTTATAGGAAATTTTTCGAAAATTTACTATTTATAGGAAATTTTTCGAAAATTGACTATTTATAGGAAATTTTTCGAAAATTTCCTATTTCTGGGAAATTTTTCGAAAATTTACTATTTATAGAAAATTTTTCGAAAATTGACTATTTATAGGAAATTTTTCGAAAATTGACCATTTATAGGAAATTTTTCATAAATTGACTATTTATAGGAAATTTTTCGAAAATTGACTTTTTATAGAAAATTTTTCGAAAATTTATATACTATTTATAGGAAATTTTTCGAAAATTGACTATTTAGAGAAAATTTTTCGAAAATTGCCTTTTTATAGCAAATTTTTCGAAAATTGACTATTTATAGGAAATTTTTCGAAAATTGACTATTTATAGGAAATTTTTCAAAAATTTACTATTTATAGGAAATTTTTCAAAAATCGACTATTTATAGGAAAATTTTCGAAAATTTACTATTTATAGGAAATTTTTCTAAAATTGACTATTTATAGAAAATTTTTCGAAAATTTACTATTTATAGAAAATTTTTCGAAAATTTACTATTTATAGGAAATTTTTCGAAAATTGACTATTTATAGGAAATTTTTCAAAAATTTACTATTTATAGGGAATTTTTCGAAAATTTATTATTTATAGGAAATTTTTCGAAAATTGTCTATTTATAGGATATTTTTCGAAAATTGACTATTTATAGGAAATTTTTCGAAAATTGACTATTTATAGGAAATTTTTCGAAAATTGACTATTTATAGGAAATTTTTCGAAAATTGACTATTTATAGGAAATTTTTCGAAAATTGACTATTTATAGAAAATTTTTCGAAAATTGACTATTTATAGAAAATTTTTCGAAAATTGACTATTTATAGGCAATTTTTCGAAAATTTGCTATTAATAGGAAATTTTTCGAAAATTGACTTTTTATAGAAAATTGAAAATTGTTGAAATGTAGGAAATCTTTCATAAATTGAATATTAAGGAAATTTTTAAAAAAATGTATCAGAAAGAGCTTCTGATGTACTGGGCTCTATAAGGAATATCTCCATCAAAAAACCAAGCAAAGAGTTTTGTAAGGCAACACTTATATTGTGTCTTTAGACGAGTGTTACTTTTCACAAGTGCCATTGTTTATCACATGAAGAATCTTTTCATCACAACCCCAAATATAGAGCTTTATGAGAAAAAGCACTTGGCTTAATGAATAATCTCTCCATCACAAAACAAAACAAAGAGCTTTGTGAAAAAAGCTGCTTAACTCCAATTCACATTTAGATTAAGTTCAAAGTTTCTGTTAAAGGCAGGTTAAATTAAAGTTCATTTCTTCAGTAGAAACTGTTCTTTTATAACTCTGATGTTTTCGTGTACAAACGGCAAGGTTGTTATTTTTCATCGACTACCCCAACAGCTATAACAAGCATCAATTGATAAATTGGCAACTAATGCAGCTGCAACTAAATAAATATTACACTTGTTTTTCTATCTACTAACTATATTTATGGACACATATGTTTTAACTACAAACTGTATCAAATTATGTAGCTACATACATTTAGTAGTCCAAGTAGGCTCGCTGCCACCCAACTAAGCTTTATTACTCCAAATGATTTCCCCCTTCCCTCCCTCTGCTATTACTTGCCCATAGAGAGTGTGTGATAGTCAATAAAATACTACAACTACTATTATTAATATTGGAGCTGCTGCAGCGGCAGTAGTGACTAATATCTTTAACTAGCCAACTAGTTAATAAGCCAACAAACAGCCGGCCTAGCTGGTTGGATGTTTGGTTGGATGGTTGGTTTATTAGTTGGTTGTGTGGAAGACTGGCTAGTGAACATAGACATGTGAATTTATGATAAACAACAAAATCACTGTCAGTTGATACCTCCTAACTACTACCACACAACAAAACTATTTGCACCTGTCGCCACAAATGCACCCAATTGCCACAATAAACACTTGCATAAATACACTTTTTCCATTACATGAATATGAAAATAATTGCAAGTAACTAGCAACAACAGCAACAACAATAACAGCAACAACAACAACAACTGCTATTGCTCCCCTCTATCACAATTTTTCAACATTTTAACATTTTGGTTTCCTAATTTATATGGATTCCTTATTATGTTGATAGCCAACTGGTTTCATCATTATCTATCTATGAAGAAAACCTATTACGTTTCTTTCCCCATGATTTTCTTTTGAAGAGTTTAGGGCAGCCTTAAAGGATGACGACGACGTCGACGATAACTATGATCCTAGTTGCAACATCTGTCCATAACAGCTGCCAGTTTCTTTAGAGATTTAGAGAAATCATTTTATAAGTAAAAAAAAATATAAACTTTTAAAAGCAAAATATTCATAAGATGAAAGAAACCCCACTTGAATTTCTGGTAAGGAAAATATCAAAGAGGGTGACTAGACAAACTCCTTGAATAAACAAGAAGGGAGTTGAGTGCCAGTAACTCATAGTAATTATATTTTTATTTAGAAAATAGTGATTAAGAAAAAACAGGTGCAATTTTATTCAAATTTTTTAAAGTTAAAAAAAAAGTAACGAACTTTTAAGTTTCAAAGTTAAAATACTAGAATATAAACTGTACCTGGAAATAAATATGGAAATGGACCTAAAATTGGAATCATATAAGAGATAAGAGGTAAAACTATTTATAGGAAACTTTTCGAAAATTTACTATTTTTTGGAAATTTTTTTGAAAATTGACTATTTTTATAAAATTTTTCGAAACCTGACTATTTATAGCAAATTTTTTGAAATTTTACTATTTTTAAGAAATTTTGAAAATTTACCATTTATAAGAAATTTTTCGAAAATTGACTATATATAGAAAATTTTTAGAAAATTTACTATTTATAGGAATTTTTTCGAAAATTTCCTATAAAAAGTCTATTTTCGAAAATTTCCTAAAAAAAATTCAGTTTTCGAAAAATTTCCTATAAAAAGTAAATTTTCGAAAAATTTCTTTTAAAAAGTCAATTTTCGAAAAATTTCCTATAAATTGTTAATTTTCGAAAAATTTCCTATAAATAGTTAATTTTCGAAAAATTTCCTATAAATAGTCAACTTTCGAAAAATTCCTATAAATAGCAAATTTTTAAAAAATTTCCTATAAACAGTCAACTTTCCAAAAATTTCCTATAAATAGTCAATTTTCCAAAAATTTCCTATAAATAGTCAATTTTCGAAAAATTTCCTATAAATAGTCAATTTTCGAAAAATTTCCTATAAATAGTCAATTTTCGAAAAATTTCCTATAAATAGTCAATTTTCGAAAAATTTCCTATAAATAGTCAATTTTCGAAAAATTTCCTATAAATAGTCAATTTTCGAAAAATTTCCTATAAATAGTCAATTTTCGAAAAATTTCCTATAAATAGTCAATTTTCGAAAAATTTCCTATAAATAGTCAATTTTCGAAAAATTTCCTATAAATAGTCAATTTTCGAAAAATTTTCTATAAAAAGTCAATTTTCGAAAAATTTCCTATAAATAGTCAATTTTCGAAAAATTTCCTATAAATAGTCAATTTTCGAAAAATTTCCTATAAATAGTCAATTTTCGAAAAATTTCCTATAAATAGTCAATTTTCGAAAAATTTCCTATAAATAGTCAATTTTCGAAAAATTTCCTATAAATAGTCAATTTTCGAAAAATTTCCTATAAATAGTCAATTTTCGAAAAATTTCCTATAAATAGTCAATTTTCGAAAAATTTCCTATAAATAGTCAATTTTCGAAAAATTTCCTATAAATAGTCAATTTTCGAAAAATTTCCTATAAATAGTCAATTTTCGAAAAATTTCCTATAAATAGTCAATTTTCGAAAAATTTCCTGTAAATAATCAATTTTCGAAAAATTTCCTGTAAATAATCAATTTTCGAAAAATTTCCTATAAAAAGTCAATTTTCGAAAATTTTCTATAAAAAATAAATTTTCGAAAAATTTCCTATAAATAGTCAATTTTCGAAAAATTTCC
The DNA here is from genome assembly GCA_933228675.1 of Stomorhina lunata. NCBI lineage: Eukaryota > Metazoa > Arthropoda > Insecta > Diptera > Rhiniidae > Stomorhina > Stomorhina lunata. The sequence continues at coordinate 43,671,994 of OW121742.1, read as the reverse complement.
TATAAATAGTCAATTTTCGAAAAATTTCCTATAAATAGTCAATTTTCGAAAAATTTCCTGTAAATAATCAATTTTCGAAAAATTTCCTATAAAAAGTCAATTTTCGAAAATTTTCTATAAAAAATCAAATTTCGAAAAATTTCCTATAAATAGTCAATTTTCGAAAAATTTTCAATAAATAGTAAATTTCTAAAAAATTTCCTATAAATAGTCAATTTTCGAAAAATTTCCTATAGTCAATTTTTGAAAATCTTTTCTAAAATTAATTTCTCATCCACGAAATTAAGAAATCTGCAAATAGCTTCAGTAAATTCTTAAACCAAAAGGTTTATGTCGCTAATAGTATTGAGGCTTTTAGTTAAAGACTTACACGTTAGAGGGTGTTATAAGAAAGTTTGAAACCATTAGTTACATTACATCTGGCATCTAGAAATTTTATGAATTTGTATTATCATATCCAACAATCAAATATTTTAAGTAGCCTTATTATGTTGCCATTACTGTATTCGAGCAAACAAAATATAAGCAGAGACATCGATAGAGAAGCAAACGCTTCCGTTTTCTTTAGATGTAGACAATATTAGACACATAGAGGGAGCTAGAAATTAGACAAATTATCTAAAAGATAACGATTCGATAAAAAGTAGTAATTACTTAAACCAAAATTTTGAAAGGTTCATGTCTAGAATAAATGAAACAAAAAAAAGGAGTTATTTAGATAAAATTTATTTTAATTTTATTGGAAGAATCTTTATAAATCAGTCTTCGAAAATATCACATTTCAGTTACAAAGCCATTAACATTTTGTATAAGATAATTTATTATATTTTTTTATTTTAAATAAGATTTTTAAACTTAATAATAAATAACTACATATTTACATAAAATTCTAAGATAAATTTTTTAGTCTTGATATCTCAAACAATATTTTTTTTACTATTTTTTATCGGTTAGTATTAGTTTTTGTCCATTATTAAATGTTTAAAAAGTTCATAGGGAAAAGTTTCCTTACTGCTGCAAACTTCCTCACAAGGACGTGACTTTGTTCGTTCAGAATTTAACGAATTACCCTTTAATACTGCATTAGATGTGGAAGGTACATTGTCATTATTCGTATGCTTAGCTTTATTAATAGAGCTGGAAGAGTCCCCTTGCAAATGCTTCAAGAGTTCGGGTTTAAAAGAACCTGTTTTGTTTTTGTCCCTCAATGCTCCATGAGTTGTGGAAGGTATATTGACATTACTCTGTTGTTTTGCATTACTTTTAGATGGTGCGCTATTTTTTGCTTCACGTGATGTTGATGGTCCATCCTCAGTTAAATAATTTGGTTCGGTTTTGTTCTTCCTCTTAGTTAAAATGTCCTTTATTTCACTTATATAATCATCATCTTCATCGTCGGATAGAATTTCTAAAATGGCTTCATCTTTTTCGCCATCATCTTCCCTAACCGATTCTATTTCATTTTTTACTCTTTTCAACAGTTCTTGCCTTGAACCTTCAAAATTCGTATCATCTTCATTGGATTCATATAAATCATAGTTATAAATAATAGGAATCTCTTCATGATCGTCATCATTTTTCTCAAATTTTACACTTTGGAGGCAAGTGTTTTCTTCAGGCATTGTAACATTTTCTTCTTTGGGTTCAATTTTAATATTGCTTGCTTCTATTTTAATGTCGGGTTCTTCAGTTTTAAACTCAATTATTTCAAATCGAGTTTCGCCAAATTCATCTTCATTTAGAGATTCCATATCATCGTCCCACTCAGCCAGAATTTGTTCACCCAGATTTTGGCCAATTTCTTGATGCTTGACTTTTGAACAATTATTCGTAATTTCTGTTTTGATATTGGGCTCAAGTTTGATTTTTTGTTGAGTTATTACTTCACGCGTGAAATTATCTTGTGGCTCCAGTTTAATTTTTTTCGCTGTTAAGAAATCTGTGATTTTTTATTATTATTTTAAAAGTGAATTAATTTTTTCTTAACTATTGAAATATAAGCATAAATTTGTAAATTTCGACTTTTCAAAGAACATTTAAGATCTTCAAAGATTTCTATTATAGGTCTTCAAAGATTACAAATTTGAAACGCAGGTCTTTATAGATTTCACATTTTAATGGTATGTCTTTACAATGTCCAAATTTAAGCCTTTAAAGAGTCAATATTTCAATCCTAGGTCCTAGAGAGTCCATATTTACATCGTATGTCTTTACAGAGTCCAAATTTTAATGGTATGTCTTTACAGAGTCCAAATTTAAGTCTTTAAAGAGTCAAAATTTCAATCCTAGGTCATAAAAAGTACATATTTTAATCGTATGTCTTTACAGAGTCCAAATTTTGACTGCAATTCTTTCAACGCGTCCAAATTTCTATCGTAGATCTTCATAGAAACCAAATGTTAATTGTATGTATTGCTAATATCTAAAATATAGCCGTAGATCTAAAAAGGAGTCCATATTACAATTGTAGATCAAATTTCAATCTCAGGAACTTATAAAATCCAAATAAGAATCGTAGGTCTTTATGGAAATCAAATGTTAATTGTATGTGTTGGTAAAGCCCAAAATAGAGCCGTAGATCTTTAAAGGAGTCCATATTACAATTGTTGGAGATTTAATTTCAATGTAAGAGGTTTATATAGTCCAAATAGGAATTGTGGGTCTTTATAAAGTACAAATTTTATTTGTAGGGGTTTATAAAGTCCAAATTGTAATCGTAGGTTTTCATAGAATAGAGATTTAATTTACAGGGGTTTATAGAGTCTATAATATAGGCGTATATCTTTAAGAGTCTAAATTTCAATTGTATAATTTTATAGAGTTAAACTTTCAAACCTTAGGTTTTTATAGAATTTAAAGTTCAATTGTTGGTCTTTATAGATAACGAATTTTAGTTGTGGGTCGTTGTTGAGTCCAAAATTTTGCCGCAGATCTTAATGGAGTCAACATTTTATTGTATAGTATTCAAAAACGAGTCCAAATTTCAATTAATAGACTTTAAAGAGAACAAATTTCAATCGTATGTCTTTATAACTTCTTGATCTTTTTCGAAGTAGAAGATTGCTCTGCGCTTAACCTATCCATCTTTGCGCTCTCCTTTCGGGTACACGTCTAAGAATCTAGAGATTCCGGTGCCTTAGTTCGTCAAGTTTTGTTTGGCTGAGGTGGTGCAGCCACCAGTCCAGGATTGTCCTTAAGGACCTTAAAGTTTAAGCTGGATGATATTCCACCTTTCGGCTGAGATAACCAGTTTCAAGAGTTTGCCTTTGGCAATCTCACTGAGGGATCTCTCCATTCTGACAGGCAGCTTAGGGTAGCCCCAGGCTGCTGGCTTAACGAGTTGTCCTCCTCAGATCGTTGCCGTTTAGGCCCACCTTTCGGCGATGAGGTGGCCTTACACGGAAGTTCAGCTAGAGTTTGATAGGCCTTTCTTAAGGATACTCCCTTACTCCTCAGGAGTAAGGGAATCAGCAGGCTTGTTGTCAAGCAGCTACAATTTGATTTTGGCTTTACGCCGTTGTGCTTCTTATAACTTTCAGGATGGAAAGACGATACGAAAGCTGGAGGAATGATTATTCCATTCTCTTGAACCCCTAGGGGAGTGCGCAGGAAGGAAAACTGCAATAAATCTTAGTTTTTTAAATTTATTAAATCCAAATTATAAACGTTGTTTTTTATATAGCCAATTTTTCAGTCTTAAGTTTTTCTAAAGACCAATTTATTGTCGTAGGTCTTTATAGAATACAGTTTTGATTGGTAGGCTTTAGTACAAGTCGAAATTTTAATTGTACATTTTTTTAACAAAATTTCAAATATCGTATATCTTTCTAGAGCCAAGGAGATATGTTATTATGTTTTCAAAGTGCCTAATTGTTAAATCATAAAAAACCACTTACCCTTTGATGAAATTGAACTGTTTTGAGTCCCGAATTTAGTCGAAATATTGACATCATTACAAATTTCGGCATCGTCGTTACTAAGATCTATATGTAGGATAGGATTTTCAATAGGAATTACATCGTCATCATCACTGTAATAATCTTGAATAAATTAAATAGAAAATATTCATATCAAATATTAAAATCAGATTTCTTCAGTAGGTTCACTTACCCCTTGAAACAATTGAAGAATCGTTCTTTTCTTTATGCTTGCCAAATGTTCGAGATTCAGAAGATCTTTTAGTAACATTTGCACTATTCTTACTTTCCTTATTTTCAATCTGTTTATCATATTTTCCGGTTGCAGAAGATCTTTTGATCACACAGGCATTCTTCTTTCTTTCCTCCTTTTTATTTGTTACACTAGAATTACTATCACCAGAACAATGTAAACGTAAGTATCTTTCTAATTTAACTAAAACCCTTTCATATACATGAGGTTTAAGTCGACTTTTGCCATCGTTTTTTAAAATTGTATGGATTTTGTATATACTTAGTTTTGTAGATGAATCGATATGATATTCTTGCTGATTTGTAATTTCATCTATTTGTGACCATAAATTAGGTCTGATACTATAGTTTACCTCCAATAGCTCAGACATATATCTGGCTTGTTTGGCTATATTCGACATGTTTGTCGGCGAAACGTTTTTCTTGCGATAATGTCTTACCCATTGCAGTAAAATTAAATCAAAAGCTTCTTGATCTTCTGACCATTGTTGCAATATCGCGTTTTTATGCTGAAGTATATAGTGAATTTGCAATATATTTATACCAGTTTCGCGCTGTAGATCTATAGGATTGGTTATATTTTTGGAAAGCTTAATCAGATTAATTTGTTCACTCATAGGTATGGTTATGTTCTTAAGGTTGTCAGCTTCTTTAACTTTTTTATTGTTTTGTTTTTGTTGCCTTTGAACTTGTTTAGTATTATATTCATTATTTAGACTAGTGCTGAACAGTCGCTTTTCTTGACCGAGAGTTTTAGGGTCTTTTAGCAAATCAGAACACTCACTCGCGGCTTTATCAAACGTTCCATCTTTAATAGTAATTTCATTGTACTTTTGCAGGATATCATTTTGATTTCTTAGAATATTATGGATTTGTAAGAGAGTCATACCAGTTTGACGCCGTAAAATTAAAGGATTGTCAATTTTTTTGTACAGTTGTATGAGTTTGATTTGGTCTTTCAAACGTTTCTTTTCCATATCAATTTCTGAAACAAATTTCTTAGCATCACTTTTTAGTTTTTTCTTTTTATGATTTGGTGTTTTCTTTTCACTATTTGGTGTTTTAATTTTCTTGTTTTCTAATGTTTCATATTGATGCTTCAGAATATAATGAATTTGTAGTAAGTCTACTCCGGTTTTTTCCTGTAACACCAAAGGATTTTTAAATGTTTTGGATAGATTTATGATCTCATTTTTTTCCTGCAAAGACAAGTCCTGTAAGAGTAAAAGAATAACATATAATGGACGGAAAAATAATAATAATAAAAAAATGAAAATATTATAGCATTCCCTAAAATAAATCCAGAGAACTTTTAAAAAATAACAAAAAATCGGAAAAAACCCTGGGAATTGAAAAAAAAAAGCCAGGATAAGAATGAAAAAAGTGCAACAGGTATTGGTAAAGCAAAAGAAGTCGAGAAAGTCTTACGAAAACGTCTAAGATTTCTATCAGAAAATTAACCTTTACAGGTTAATGCTTTAATACTTTTAAGCATATAGAAAAAGCTTATGCTGGACTGAGATTATATAAAGAACATAAAGTTCCAGATTACAATTCGAAGCAAAAAAATCTACTTATTGTGTGATGGGTGACGAAATGTACGTACTGGCAAATGCTTAAACAAATGTTTTGTATTATCACAATAGCACAGAGTGTCTTCATATTTCTGGCATAATTCTTCTCACTATGGAACCATGGCGCTTATGTTGTATACATACAATAATGTCGTTTTTGTACCACGATAGCCAAATCCATCCAATTGCTAAGAAATTTTATGTACGTAAAGGTATTGGACTCTTGTTAAAAAAGCAATTGAAAAACACAGGAAAAGTTTCAGAGAACATTTCGGATTTTTAAAGTGGGCCGGCCACCTGCTGCAAAAACGTAAAATTAACTATAAAATCTTTAATAGAGGGACCTCTGAAAGCGTAATGTAAAATGAAAACTAGATCGCTTAACACAATATCATGAGAAACAGATCATAAAAGAATTATAATCATCATGCATTTAAAGCACGGAATATGTATTCATGGACATATTGGATAACTAATATTGACTTAAGGAAATGAAAACGAATGTTTGAAGGTATTGTTAGTGCTTCACGTTCCTTCCTGTTTTGTTCTTTACATTCAGCGTTCAGCTAATTTATCAGCTAGTTTGATTTTCCAATATTCTTTCAATAAGAACGATATATCATAGCCATTTTCAGGAGACATTTTAAATTACCACAATCTCAGAATACTGACAAACCTAAAAATTCAAGAATTAAAGACTTGACAGTACTTTAACACTTGTCGGTAAACGATTATAACAAGGATTAAGGTTGATGAAAGCAGGATCGCGTATGACAATATCTTGCGGATATATCAGACTTAATATCATGTTACATTAAAAACATGAAACATGTAGCCATGGATGTGTTACAGAACTTAAAATGGCTAAAGTGAACAGAAGCATAAAAAGTATGAATCTATAAAGAAATCTTTAGCAATTCAAGTTGCTTTCTGTTGTGTTCCTTGCATTTTCAGCTAGTTTGATTTTCCCGTACTTGTTAAAAGACCATCTTGTCATACTCCTGAAGCCCCCACCAGCAAAATCCAAGGAATTAAACTTTGATAGTACACCAAAACAAAAGCCGTAATTTCATCTATACTATGCCAAGAAATGCTTACCTCATCCATTTTAAATTTCCCCTAAGAAAAACTTGCTTTTTTATGAACTTATTTTATTTAATTTTGTTTAAATTAAAAATAAACCAAACAAATTCATGTCCAGTGTTGCCACGACAAAATTATTTTTGTAACCAAATTTTCAGATAAAAATAACCAAATTGTGAAAAAAGTAACCAAAATTTTAAATGTTGATATCTTTAAATTAACTTGCCATATAAGAAACGGCAATAAGAAACACGTTTCACCCCAATACTGAAGTACATTAAAATTGGATTCATAGACATTTTCTGACATGGCGCAAAAGTTCAGACCAAACAGTTCTATAGGAAAATGAGAGCTTTCTTATGTCAACGATAAAAAAGTTTTATGGTATAATAAGCCCTCAAACAAGCTTATAATGTTGATTTCAATACAAATAATTTATACTTAAATGCAAATAAAACTGCTATACATAAATTCTTAGAAAAATTTTGTCTGCGGAATCGGAAAATGATTTCAGTTTTTTCTATTTGGCTCTAGTTTTCGGGATATAATTTTATTTTTCGAAAAATAGATTTTTGGACGACTAATATTAATATACATATTTAAAAAACGGTCTGCCATTTTTCATAAACACTTTATTTTTTTTATTCTTCTATTTTTTATAATTTTCTTAATAAACATTTTTTTTGAAAAAAAATTGTTTTCTGTGTAAATTCCTCGATATCTCTAAAACGATCAAGAAAAATGTGAAAAGGATTTAAATATTCTTATAAGCTCAATATAGCTAGCTGTTTTTGAGTTATATTAGTGCTATTCCAAAAACCACATTTTCAGAAAATAAATGATATCTCGAAAACTAGACTCAACTCGTAATAACCAATATAACTTTTGGATTTTACAGACCAAAATCATCTAGAAATCTCGTGCCGCAAAATCTTGTTGACCTGTGTAATTAAAACATCAAATATTTGTATTCAATGAAGTATATAAATCAAGCACAAACTATATAATATTCTACTTCACTGAGATCATATGTGTGATCTGTGTAAAATTTGATGATTTGATGAAATGTCGATTTTGAAGAAAATGTTCATTTCACTTTTATAAATATTATTAAAAAATGTAACCAAAATGAAAAAAATGTACACATGTACACACTATGGAAAAAAGTAACCAATTTTGGTTAGAAGTACACAAAACGGCAACGCTGTTCATGTCACTTGTATGAATAAAATAAGTCTTGTATGGCAATGCTGCCGCTATAGAAAGTCTACACGGCAACAATCAGCTGTTAACAGGCGTCTACACGAGAAAAATCGTATCTATAGTAAATAAAGATTGAGACCCTGTGCTCCACTGGTAGTCAAGGATAAAATAATAAAGATTGGATTAACTGACTTTAACGTAAGGTCATAGCTTATTTTTTAAATATGTATAGCAAGGCCATAGGTAAGAAATTCATTTGTATTAAGTTTGTAACTTTTCTAGTTTTTTTTAATGTTCAGTGATAAATATCAAATACTGCCTTATTTGGCCTTCTACTTAGACCACCTATTTGGATCACACATTGAAATAACCAATGGTTTAAATTTAAGCCGAAAATGGCCCACCTTGTGTATGTTAATTTAAAATATTGGTGACAAAGTTTCCCCTGCTGCTATAGGCATTAATGAAAAGCATTTTCAAAGTTTGAATAAATGTCGTAATTTACCAAGTACAATTATCTTAAACCAAATACGTCGGAATGGCTCCAAGATAACTCCCTCTCACGTTAGGCCTGACCTAGAATACCACTCGGGTTGTTTACCGCATCTTGAACTAGGTTGCTCAGGTTTCCAGGATTTACCACAAGGAGGTTTGAGTAGGAATTTAATACAATTATTACCTGTTATCAGGAAATCCAGGTAGTAGCTGTATCCCATTAGCATCCCTGAAAACATATACCTTAACATAAATATAAGAAACAATCAGTATGATCTATCAGGGGGGTGAAACTCCCCCTTCTCCGTTTTTTTAAGTCTTCACGGACATTTGCAAAAATATAGTTTTGTTAAGTTTAAGTTTTTGTTATTGTTCTAGTTTATCACACATCACCCCTTGCCGGAATAAAGCATAGCCCATTGTATCCAGTGATAAAACTATATCTACATTTTATACACTGTGCAAGCTCTGTATTTGCGACTATCCATTATGTTGTTGTTGTTAATGCGAAGTTATCGGTTGCTGTCCTAGGTCGGAATCCTAAGATTTCCGTGTCGTTCCGGAATGAAGAACCGACTGTAGCAAAACAGAAAGTACACGTGGCAAACATTGCACCTTTTCCGATAATGCCTGGATGATATAATTTATATTCAAGGCCTGGTTCCATAACGAATTTGTTTCCCACGTAAGGGATTGTTCATAAGTTAATTCCGGTATGTGTTAGAAATCGATCGCTTTTAAATCAAAAGCTTAAGTTTCTTTAAAAACGTTGAAAATGTTAATCTAACTTCAAAAATAACACAAAATTTTCCAAAAAAAAAAATGGGTTCTATTATCGCTAAAATTCGATTTTCGTGATTTTTAATTATCCGTGAAAATCGAGCTTGTAATGTAATTGTATATGTTCGAAGTAAAATCTTTTCAATAAACGTTGTGTACCTTGCTACAATATTATGGTTTTGTACTTAGCTAAACTTTATGTTCACATTCGTTTTATCAAATCCACACACCAATTTATAAATACCGGTATGTGATGGAAATCGGTCGTTTTCAAATCGTTCGATATCAAAAGTTATCTCAAAAATATATCAGAAATCGATAGACTTCCATCACATAGCGAATAAACGATTCGGTCAAACTATTAGCAAAGACACAGATAGAAAAGCATCTCTGGTTGGGACACAAACCACGTAGATAGTAGGTAGATAAATCAAAATACACTATATCTAAAACACAAACCAAATGCTTTATTTTAGTTAAAATCATCTATAAGATAATGGTTTTGAAATAGACTTAAATTAGCAGTTACTTAAACCAGAATTATCTATGGTTTATGTCTAGAATAAATGAAATAAAAACGTTGAGATTTTAGTATGTAAAAATGTTTGTACTTTTATTAACAATTCTTTATAAATCAGTCTTTTTAAAATATCACAGTTTATTTGCTAAAGCTACAGATGGAATATATATATTTTTTTAAATTATTTATTAAAATTCATTGTTTTAAACTATTATAAAAGAGATTTTTTCTTAAAAAACTTAACATTTTTTAAACATTTTAAAAATTCGACAAATTATTGTTAATTAATCAGGGCATGGCAAATTCCATTTTCTATCATTTTAAGAGTGTAACAGCAACTTTAATCTTTCGTTTTTGAAAATATTGGTTATACAAGTTAATAATATCGATTTTTATCGCTTTAACAAAATTATAATAACAAAACGAGTTGATACATTATTTAAAGTATTGTCCATCGTTTTCCACTACTTTTTCCCATCTTTGAGGTAGCATATGAATTCCGTCCCAAAAGAACTGCTCTGGTTTTGAGCCAATGAATGAATCAAGCCAATTTCTGATACCCAGTTTTGAAGTAAAGCGTATTCCAGTAAGGGCGCTCTGCATAAATCGAAATAAATGGTAGGTAGAAGGGGCAAGGTCTGGGCTGTAAGGCGGATGTTCCAAAATATCCCATCCACAGTTTTCCAAATAGTTTTTAACCGATGTTGCAACATGTGGCTGAGTGTTGTCATGATGAAAGATTATGTCCCCCGGGCTGTATTCGGGTCGTTTTTTTCTAAATGCCCTCTTTAAACAATTCAATTGTTGTTGATATAGGCGCGCTGACATGATCTGGACCGATTCCAACAACTCATAATACAAAACACCCTTCTGATCCCACCAAATACACAGCATTACCTTGGAGTCATGGATGTTCGGCTTAGACATTGTTTTGCCTGTTTGATCGTTATAATGTATAAATTTTTCACCACCAGTAACAAGACGATGCAAAAATAACTTCTTTTTGTAGCGTTCAAGCATCATTTTCGATATGCTCAATCGCCTTTCAACGTCTTGCGGCTTTAATTCACATGGAACCCAATTTCCATCCTTTTGAATGTATTCCAATGCTTTTAAACGCTGGGAAATGACATGTTGTGAGACTCCTAATAATAATGCAAGTTCTTCTTGCGTTTGATTACAATCTTCTTTGAGTAATGCTTCCAATTCCTTATCTTCATTCTTATTTGGCTGTTTTAGTTTGATGATGTTAACCTCGCTAGAACCGCGGATACGTTTTTGGTCGTTAATTAATATTGTTTCACGCATTGGGGAATCACTATCTTTATACATTTGTTTAGCCTTACGTTTATATCTCAAGCCACTTATAGCCACCTTAGACGTTGAAGGTATATTGTCATCATCTTGAGCATCCGATTCTTTATCCTGTTCCTCACTATAAACATCTTCAACATCGTTTATAAAGTTCTTAATAATATCAGAATAATCATGGGTTAGTTCATTTTTCTTCTGGCTTTTACTTTTATCTATAATTTTTTGTTTAAGCCCATTATGTTTAAAGCCATTATGCTCCATGTCATCACTTTTTCTTTGCCTCTTTTCTATTATATCTTTTATTTCACTTAAATCAACTTCTCCTTCTTGATCTTCAGTTTTCGTATCGGAGACAATTTCTAAAAACGTTACAACTTCATCCTCGTCATCATGTTCTTTAGATTCTGAAAAATCTTCAATATTGGTTTCATCTTCCTCGGATTCATCTAGTTCATAAACAACGGGAATATTCTCATCATTATCTTTATGTTTTATGGACTGGAGAGTAGAGCTATCTTCATCTAGGAGGATAGGTATTTGAACATTTTTTTCAGTTGCTTCAATATCAATAATAGACAATGGCCCATCATTATCTTCAATTATAATGTATTGTCTTGTTTGTCATTTAATTTCTTATGAAATTCCTTTGCTTGACCTTCTAGACTTTGTTTTTTAATATTGGACTTATGCTTGGCTTCTTGCATGGTTTGCACCTCATTTATTTCATTGTCAATTGGATCCAGGTTAATTGTTTTCATCGCAGAATAATCTGTGAATTTTTAAGAATGTTGAAAAAATATTAAATAGGGTAGATCTACTCTAGGTTTTTATAAAGTTAAAATTTCAATCGTAGGTTTTTATAGAGTCCGAATTAAAATCTTAGGTCTTAAGAGTCCAAATTTAATCATAGATGTTTAAAGAGTTCAAATTGAATCTAGATATTTTTAATTTCTAATTTGAATCGTAGGTCTTTATAGAGTCCAAAGTTTAATTGTAGATCTTTATGAGTCAAAATTTCAATTGTAGATCTTTATAAGTTAAAATTTAATTGTAGGACTTAAGATTGAGTATAGAGCCCAAATTTTAATTTCCAGTCCTTATAGAGCCCTAAAGTTCAAGATTTAGTATAGAGTACAAATTTTAGCATTCGGTCTTTCGGTCTTCGAAGATCCCAAACGTCCAAAATCTAATCGAGTCCAAACATCCACTGTATGATTAGGAATTGCATATAACGAAAATTTCAATTTTAATTCTTTACAATGTCCAAAGTTACAATCTCAAACATAGTCCAAATTTAAATTGTAGTTCTTTAAGAAGACTAAATTTCAATTTAGTTCCTTACAGATCCCAAATTTCGAACGTAGATTGTATAGAGTCGAAAAATGAATCGTATGTCAGTGTTTAAAGCGTTCATATTTTAATCGTAGTTCTTTTAAGATATTACGTCTTAAAAGAGTCTAATTGTTTAATCCCATGAAAGCACTTACCTTTTGTTGAAAATACTTTCTTTTGAGTTACATCTTCTTCATCTTTTTCATCGCTAAGATCTATATACGAAATTGGATTCTTTATAGGATTTATATCGCCAACATCATTGGAATCTATTTAAATAAAAGCATTAACAAGTTTCTTAACAATAAAACTTGATCTTTTAATTGTAATTCTTTTAAGATATTACGTCTTAAAAGGATGTAATTGTTCAATCTAATGAAAGCACTTACCTATTGTTAAAAATGCTTTCTTTTGAGTTACATTACAAACCTCATCTTTTTCATCGCTAAGAACTATATGCGAAATTGGATTCTTCATAGGATGTATATTGTCAATATCATTGGAATCTATTTAAATAAAAGCATTAACAAGTTTCTTAACAATAAAATTTGATCTTTTAATTGTAATTCTTTTAAGATATTGCGTCATAGAAGAGTCCAATTGTTCAATCCCATGAAAGTACTTACCTATTGTTGAACATACTTTATTTTGAGTTACATCACAAACCTCATCTTTTTCATCGCTAAGATCTATATGCGGAATTGGATTCTTCATGGGAATTATATTGTCAACATCATTGGAATCTATTTAAATAAAGGCATTAACAAGTTTCTTAACAAACAAATATGATTGTTAAAATGCTTACACATTGATGACATGAAAGAGTCATTATTTTCTTTTTGTTTGGCATCAGTTCCGGTAGAAAAACTTGCATGCTCCTTTACTGATATCGTTTCATTACTTACATCACAATCAAATTGTTTAAATAAATAACTCTCCAATTTGGCCAAAAATCTTCTATATATTTCAGGTTTAAGTATGCTTTCGCAATCATTCTTTAAAATTGTATACATCCCTTCTAGATATAATTTTATTGAGTTTGGTATATGATACTGCTCTTGATTTGTAATTTTATCAATTTCAGACCATAATTCAGGTCTAATACTATAGTTTACATCCAATAGCTTTGCCATAATTTTTGCATGTTTACCTATATTTGACATATTTGATTTGGAAACATTCTTTTTTCGATTATGTTTTAACCATATCAATAAAAAAGCTTCAAATGCTTTCGAGTCTTCGAGGCATTGTTTCAAGATCTCATTTTTATGCTGCAGTACCAAGTGAATTTGTGCTAGATCTACTCCAGTCATACCATGTAAATCTGAACGAGAAAGTTCTATGAGAAGAATTTGTTGTCTTCTAGGTATGGTTATACCACTTAGGGAATCATTAAGGTTTTCCATGCTGCAATCTTTTTGATTATTTAGATAAAATCTAATAGGTTATCGATAAATATTTGGTTGACTCGGTAAATCTTTTCTCCAAAATATGAATAATGAATAGGTATTAAGTTTAAAGAGGAGTTTATTAGTAGCGCCGATTAATTGATATTGTTACCTGTAAAGGCAAAAAAGGCATTCTTTAATTTTTAGTATAATTTGCATTTCTTAATTGATTCCAATTGCCTACGATAGAAGGATGTATATATAGATCAGTTTTATATTGTATTATAATTTCTCCTCAAGTTCTTCAAACATTTGTATACCCATTTGGTCATATCTAGGAAGACAAGTATTATTATAATTTCCAAAACAAAACAGAACTGAACGCTCGAACAAATCATTAATAATGAGATCGACACTTTCCTGGCGTTATGAGATCTGTCTCTTTCAAATGAGACCAATACAAACACGCTCAGTGATGGTACACCAAAGATGCACGTATTTAAATCTTTGAAATGGCTCTCCGGAACAAAATCTTTTATTTAAAAGCTTTTAAAAGCGATCCAATGTTCAAGCTATTACCGGTGTAACTGCTTGAACACTTGCAATTTTTAAAATTCTAAGGCTCCTGATTGAGGTTCATAGCCAAGAAGTTTTGCTATCCAGTAGACGTCCATACATCTTTACCACTTAATGAAATAAGATTAGTTGGGCTGTTGAAAACGGGGGAGTATCGTGGAAAACTAATCACACGGTATTGTTTGTTTTTACTTTGCAGTTTATGCTCGATTGGTCCCGTATATGCAGAATAAGTCTAGTAAAGTTCCGGTTTATTCACGGAGCTATCAACTAGCTCTACCTCACAAATAAGATGTACTATTCTAGGCCCCCATCATGTAAACAAGAACTTACCTCATTCATTTTAAATTTTAAACCCGCCAGCAACCATTAGTGCAAAAAACAATTTAACAATTCAATGAATGAATATTTTGTATTTGTATGAAAATTGTATATGTAACATGGCAATGCTGTTGTTTTGGACAACTCTACACAATGGCAATCAGCTGTTGACAAGGAAATGTAAACAGATAGTACACTAAAAAAAATTATCTTAAACGTTACTTAGAGTTGAAGTTTTTAAGAAAAACTTTTTATGAAAATTTATTTTAATAAAATTTTAATTCTTAGAAATATGGGCTTAAGTCTTAAAAATTTTAGATATCAAAATTTTTTTATAAAAATTTTTTCTATCAAAAAAAAACTTTCTACAAAAAAAAAAATTAATCAAAAAATAACCTATAAAAATTTCTTAAAAAAAAACTTTGTATTACAAAAAATTTGCTGTAAATACTTTTCACTATGAAAAATTTTGTATAAAAAAGCTAAAAATTTACATCTAAAAATTTCTATAAGGGTACTTCCATGGTTATGTACGTGACATTTGTACACGTTTTATTGTCTTTGAATATTGTGGAAATAAAAATGGATTGGAATTTTTGAATGAATTTTAGAATCGTACATTATATGTGATGAGTTCTTTTTAAAAAGTATATATATTAAAAAATTTAGCACTGAGTACCCAAGTTCCATGCATTCAAAGTTGACTTACGCACGTGACAAAAAAAGTAAGTGCCTTTTAGAGCCGTAAGGAATATTGTAAAAGTAAGCGAATTATAGGAGATTTTTTTTTCGGAAAAAATGTTTTTATAAAGGCTATTAATGGACCTTTATAATCATGTTTTGTTCAAAAACAAGTATGCATTGGTTGGCTAAGAAAAAACAAATTTGTTCATTACGCACGTTACATTACGCATGTGACACTTTTTAACTTCATACATATTTTAGTAATTTAACTTATATTTTCAGAAGTTTTTAAGAAAAAATTTGGCACAGATCATTGTTTTGATATTGGGACCATGGCTATTGAAATCGGTCCATTATTTATGGTACCTTCCATAGGTCCCACTTCCCGGAATTGATATTTTGGCCACAAACATCAATATTTTTCCATGAAATTTGAAGCAAATAATCCTTATGTAAAACTGAATCACTGTACAAAATTTCGTTGAAATCGGTCCACATTTGACCATAGCTCCTATACAAACTCTTCTGTCAAAACGCACTAAATGAAGCAAAAATCACTAAAACACTCGTAAATCTGAAGATAATGAGAATTCTGAGTTCATTTTTTGCATACATAATTTTTGTAAAAGCCGTAATCAATTTTCTAAATTTCAAGGTAATCGGTCCATATTTGACCCTAGGCCCCATGTAAGCCAAACTGACAAAAACAGCTTAAATATATAAGTTTTGAGAAAATGTTTCTATGATGGCAAAATTTAGCAAATATTAGCCTTTATACAGGAAGAAGAACACCTTTGACCTTAGTGGTGAAGGGTATCGTATGGTCGGACTTGACCGACTATAGCACTTTCTTACTTGTCTTAAATTAAAATAAAATTTATCAAATGGACATAAATGAACAGCATTGAACAGCATGAATCGTACTTACTATTACGCACGTGACAAAGTTCAAAAATCAAAAAAAAAATTACTTTTTGTAGAAGGCTATTAATTTCAATTATTTATTTATGCAAACAAAAAACTTGCTTTAGAAACTAAGTAAGTAAGTAAAGATTTTTATTGAGTCTTCTTCTTTTTTTTTATGACAATCGAAAGGTTAACATTAACCATATGATATTTTACAAATTGACATTTTAGAACTGTAATTGTTTTGTTCTAATACACACTAATTGAAACTAATTAGAAACTAAACAACAAGACACTTCAACTGATTATGAGCAACTAGTGGCATTATGTGGTTCTTTTGCCTTACGCACGTGACAAAGGAATGTTGCCGAAAAAAACATTTAAATATTCCGTTATTGATGCACAGTTTGCTCTCATCTCACATTTTTATATTCATTTGTTGTTGTATCAGTTACTTACATACCAAACTGCAATATTACATATATGTATATTATTTTCGTCAGCAGCAATGACAAATAATGGATGTTAAAGCTTTTAAATTGAATTAAAGAGCCTTTCGTTTTACATACCATTTTTATTGCATTTAAGATTATGATAGGCTGAAAATTTGTTTACATAGTAAAATCTTAATAGTTTCTTTTCAATTTTCTGTTCTTAAAAATATTATGCGAGCGTTTTGATTTTTTTAACTAACGGTGGACCATTTCATGGAAATGCCCATAAAAAGATTTTACTTCAAAAAAAAAAAATCATCATTTAGTAATATAAAAAAATGTTCCTAACAAAAATTGAAAAAGCTCGACAATTTTTGTATGAAATAATTTTTATATTAAAAGTTTTTCTGGGTAAAAATTTTCCACCATAAATTTTTTAAATAAAAATCTGGCATTTCGAAAAATATTCAATAAACTATTTTAAAATAAAAAAAAATCCGATACAAAAATTTCGCATCAAATAATTTTCTATACGAATAATTTATATCAAACAATTTTTAAAATATATATATTTTTTTTTTTTTTGATAGAAAAAGTTTTCATAGTGAAAATTTTTTTATAAAAAATTTACTCACAAAAAAAAATTTATAAAAAAAATTTCACATGGGAAAAATTTCAACAATAAAAATATTCTATAAAAAAAATTTACATCGAAAAATTAAAAAAAAAACCTTCAAAAATTTTCAATTCAATTATGTAATATTGAAAATTTTTTCTTAAAAAAAACTTTACTAAAAAAAATTTCAAAAGTTCGACATTTTTTGTATACATATTTTTATATGTATTGAGTTTTTCTGCGTAAAAATTTTAAACCATAAAATTTTCAATAAAAAACTCGCATTTCGAAAAATATTCTTTAAACTATTTTAAAATCAAAAAATTTCTAATACAAAAATTTCACATCAAATAACTATATAAAAAATTTATATCTAAAAATTCTTAATAATTGTTTTTTTTTTTTTAATAGAAAACATTTTTATTACGAAAAAATTTTCATAAATAAAGTTTTTTTATAAAAAGTTCACTGACAAAAAATTTTAATAAAAAAATTTCATATGGGAAAAATTTCAACAAAAAAAATCTATTCTAATTCTTAACAAAAATTGGCAAAAATTTCTTTAAAAAGAAATTTTACTAACAAAAATTTCAAAAGTAAACCTTCTGTTGTATAAATGTGACCCGGCCTTTTCATAGGCCGGGTCACATATATGTATATATTTTTATATAGAGTTTTTCTGTGTAAAAATTTTACACCATAAAATTTTCAATAAAAATCTCGCAATTCGAAAAATATTCTATAAGTATGAAACACAATTGGAACGAACGACCAATTTTTCGGAACGAATATTCGTCGTTAGAAATAGAACATATAGGTTAATATGAAAGTGCTCACAATTGATGAGTATGACGAAATTCGTCGTGCCTATCGAATAGTGCGATAGGTTTATTTCTATTTCATACGTAGACGAACGACGACTAAACTGGTTAAGAGTGGCTGTATTTCTCTTTCTGATGTAAAATATTAGAAATTATTTGTGTTCTTGTAAAATATGGTCACCTTATAAAATGAAAACAAAAAAAAATTATTTTAAATAAAATGAATTAAATAAAATAATCTTGTGAAATAATAAAAGAATTAAATACAAAAAAAAAAATTGCAAATGTTGTGAGTGCGCGATATGTACGAAAGTGAGTAATTTGTGAAAATAAAAAAATCAACAAAAATGGCGTCAACAACGTTTATTCGTCCCAACTGTGTTCAATGGACGAATGTACAAGACGAATTTTTAAAGCCGAATTCGTCGAGCTGGACGAAATTAGTCATTCGTCCCAATTGTGTTTCTACCTATAAACTATTTTAAAATCGAAAAATTTTCTTCACAAAAATTTCACATCAAATAATTTTCTATGCAAAAAAAAATTTTTTTTAAAAATTTTCTAGAAAAAATTTACTTACAAAAAATTTTATATAGGAAAAATTAAAAAAAAAAAAATCTATAAAAAAAATTTACATCGAAAAATTTTTATAAAAAAAAATTTCAATTCAATTATTTAATATGGAAAATTTTTTCCTAACAAAAATTGGAAAATAATTTTGAAGTAATTTTCTATGCAAAAAATTTATATCGAGAAATTTAAAAAAGGCAAACAAATTTTACAAAGACAATTTTCTTTAAAATATTTTATTAAAAAATTTTCTATAAAATATTTTATTTGGCTATAATCTTTCCCCCTAATTCATAAACGAATTATAAAATTATCATAGTCTTATAGTAGGAATTTTGTATGGAAAATTTGAATTATAAGCTTGTCATAGCAACATTTTTCTTTTATAAATTAGGGGATTTAATTATAGTATATAAATGGTTTTGTACTTTGCTAAATACGAAGAGATATGAACTTTATTTTTACTTCCGTATTATCAAATTCTTACACCAATTTAAACATAAACACTTTGGTCCTAATTTTAGCACAGACACAAATAGTATAGTCTTGGGACTATATAACGGAGATTAAAAATTGGGACATAAACAAAATGTTTTATTATTTAAGACACCAACCAAATGTTATTTTTAGTCAAAACTATCTAGAAGATAGTGGTTTTGAAATAGACTTAAATTAGCAGCTGTTTAAACCAAAACCAACCATGGTTTATGTCTAGAATAAAAAAAATAAAAACGTGACGACTTTAGGTTATAACAATTTTTATACTTTTATTAACAATTCAGTCTTTTTAAATATCACAGCTTAATGGCTAAATCTAAAGATTTTTTAATTTATTATTTATTTAAATTCATTGCTTAAAACTCCTATTAAAATCTATATTATTTGCAGGCTAAGATATTTTTTCATAAAAAAATAACATATCCTTAAACATTTAAAAAAAATATAACAACAATTAGTTTGGACTGGAAAATGACATTTGTAATCGTTTAAGGACCGTAACTGCAAATTTATCCTTTCGCTTTTGAAAATATTTTATTAAATTATTAATGTAAATTTCACTAGTATCGCGGCTACGTTTTTGGGCATTAGTCAATACTTCTTCAGGCATGGACGAATCACTGTCATCATCCATTTTTTCAAATTTCCGTTTAGGTCTTAAACCATTTTTAGCCACTCTAGATGTAGAAGGTATATAGTCATTATCTTGAGCATCACATTCTTCTTCATGTTCCGTTTCAGATATCGACGAATCACTGTCATGTTCCATTTGTTCATCATTACTTTTAGATAAATCATGTTTAGCCACTCTAGATGTAGAAGGTATATTGTCATCATCAGAATAATCATCTGTTAAATCAATTTCCTCCGGGCTATTACTAACGTCTTTAATTTCTTGTTCAGATCCATGATCCTCAGGCTCCATATCACTAGTTTTTCTTTGCATCTTAGCTTTTTCTATTATATCTTTTATTTGATTTAAATCATAATTTCCTTCTTGACCTTCAGTTTCTGAATCGGAGACAATTTCCAAAAACGTTACTTCTTCCTCGTCTTCTTCAGGTTCTTCAGACCCTGATTCAAAGTCCTTTTTTATTATTTCCAAAATATCTTCAATATTGGTTTCATCTTCCTCGGATTCCACAAGATCTAGTTCATAAATAACGGGAATATCCTCATCATCATCATCATTATCTTCATGTTTTATGGACTGGTGGTTAGTGTTATCCTCATCATGGAGGATAGGTATTTGAATATTTTCTCTAGTTGCTTCAATTTTGATATAAGGTAAATGTTCATCATTGGCTTCAGTTTTAATGATGCTATGCTCTTGTTTGTTATTTAATTTTTTATCAAATTCTTCTGCTTGAAATACGTCATTGTCTTCTATACTTTCTTTTTTAATGCTGGGCTCAAGCTTGACTTCTTGTTCGGTTTCCACCTCATTTATGTCATTATCAATTGGCTCCATTTTAATTGTTTTCAATGCAGGACAATCTGTGCATTTTTAAATAGAAGAATATTAAATGATTACTCTAGGTTAGTGTCAAAATTTAAATCTTTAAATAATAGACTCTTTTTTTAGAGACCAAATTTAAATCGTAGAAATTTATATAGTCCAAATTTATGTGTAGAAACACGAGTTGTAATTGTAGATTTTAAAGAGTCGCAATTTAATTGTAGCCCTATATAGAGTCTGATTATAAATAGGTTCTTTTGGAGTCATAGAAGCCAGGCCGCGCTCAAAGCGCTGTGGGGATATAGTATTACCTTCAAACTAGTTAAAAAATGTAGGATAGCCCTTCTAGGTTCCGGGACGAGGTTGCTAGACTAGGCTCGTGCCAAGACTTAAAGAGTGACAGATATGGCTCCACCTATCTGACATTTTTATCTGGGCATTAGGTCTTGGTTACGTGTAGGACATCTAGAGCTCTATGGCCTAAACCGGACATTAAAGGTACCAAAATTCTACTAGGTCTGAATAGGCCAAGCTTAAGAAGATGTATAGGGTTTCTTACGGGACACTGTGCCTTAAATTCGAGGTTACATAGGTGGGATAGTAGAATTCCGAACCTCTGCAGACTATGTCTAGATGAGGATTCGTCCGAGTCGGTGGAACACTTTCTCTGTCACTGTCCAAGGCTGCAAAATCAAAGGCTCAAACATCTAGGCAGCAGATTCTTTGCTGAACTTCAGGATCTGCAACAGTGCAGTTTGCATGATATTGTAAGGTTCACCACTGGTGTCAACTGGCCTAGATAGGGTATTCTCCTCCTCCCTCTGCACTTTTCTATTATCTTTTCTCTTCCTCTATCTTCAATCTTACTCTTTATCCTCTTCTAGTAAAGGATCACAATGGACCCCTCGGGTCTTCGAGTGAAGACACCTCTTTTATTACCTAACCTAACCTTGGAGTCATAGATGTTAATAGATCTCAAATTGGAATCGTTTAGAGTCCGATTATTAATCGCAGAGCTTTACAAAGTGCAATTTTTAATTGAAGATCTTTATAGATTCCAAAATACAATCGTAGATTGTAGATCGTAGATTGAAGACCTTTATAGAATCCAAAATACAATGGTAGATCTTTATTGAGTCGAAATTTCAATTATAAGAATTAAATTGTATCCCCCTTATTCATAAATGAAAAATAATGATATCACAAACTTAGGTTAATCTTAAGTCTTCTTAAAGACCAAAATCCAATCGTATGAATTTATAGAGTCCAAATTTCATGTTTATGCCTTTATAGAGTCCAAACTTCAATCAAATGATTTAGACCTTTAGACAAATTTCAATCTCAATTTAAATCTCAAACATAGTCCAAATTTAAATTAAAGTCCTGAGTTTTAATTGTTAATCTTAACAAAGCTCAAATTTAGAACTCAGGTCACACACATTTGAATGTTTTTTTGTTGTAACTGTGATGTTATTGGTAATATCGCAGAAGTGACAGTCCTTGATTGGAACCCTAAGATTTCCGAGTCGTTCCGGTATGAAGAACCGACTACCGTGGGAACGAATTGTAAGAGTTTGTGTACAAATTTTTATTATAGCTCTTTAAGAAGTGTTTTAGTGTTTATAGAGTTCAAAATTAAATCGTAGTTTTTCTGTCTTAAAAGGGTCTAACTGTTCAATGTGTTTTGAGTTCCATTACAAAAGTTTGTTTTCTCTTCGCTAAGATCTATATGCAGAATTGGATTCTCTATAGGAATAATATCGTCACCATCATTAGAATCTATTTGAATAAAAATATTGCTAATAAATTTTTATAATACAATATAATTTGAACGTTTTTGTTGTTGTTACTGCGATATTATTGGTAATATCACAGAAAAGACAGTCCTTGGTCGGAATCCTAAGATTTGCGAGTCATATCGGTACGAAGAACTGACTGTCGTGGGAACGAATTTTAAGAGTTTGTGTACAAATTTCAATTATAGCCCTTTAAAAAGTGTTTTAGTGTATATAGGGTTCAAAACTAACCTACATTTTAATGAAAGCACTTACCCATTGTAGAAAATGATGTGTTTTGAGTTTCATTACAAACGTTTGTTTTCTCTTCGCTAAGATCTATATGCAGAATCGGATTCTCTATAGGAATAATATCGTCATCATCATTAGAATCTATTTGAATAAAAACATTGCTAATAAGTTTATAATACAATATAACGTGATTGTTAAAATGCTTACCTGTTGATGCCATGTAATTTTCATAATTTTCTTTCTGTTTTTCATATGTTCGAACGACATCAGTTCTGGCCCTTAAACTTGTATCGTCCTTTTCTGATATCGCTCCATCGCTTACAGTAAAATCATAATCTCGATCAAATTGTCTAAATAAATAACCTTCTAATTGCTCCAGAAATCTTCTATATACTTGAGGATTAAGTATACTTTCGCAATCATTCTTTAAAATTGTATACATCCGGTCTAGATCTAATTTTGTGGACTTTGGTATATGATACTGCTCTTGATTTGTAAGTTTATCTATTTTTGACCATAATTCAGGTGTGATACTATACTTTACATCCAATAGCTTTGCCATAATTTTTGCATGTTTGCCTATATTTGACATATTTGATTTGGAAACATTCTTTTTCCGATAATGTTTTATCCATATCAATAAAAAAGCATCGAAAGCTTTTGAATCTTCGGTCCATTGTTCTAAGATCTCAATTTTATGCTGCAGTACCAAGTGAATTTGTAGTAGATCTATTCCAGTCATACGACGTAAATCTAAAGGACTAACTTTGTGCCGGCAAAGTTGTATGATATTAATTTGTTCCCTTCTAGGTATGGTTATATCACTAAGAAAATCATTTACGTTATCCATGCTTTTAACGTTTTGGAGAGTTTAGATAAAAACTGATTGGTTTTAGATTAATATTTGATTTGCGTAGTAAATGTTTTTTTTACAGAATATTAATAATGAATTTGTATTAGGTTTAAGGCAGAGTTTTAGAGTAGCTCCGATTGTTTGATGTTATGACCTGTAAAAGCAAAAAATTGTATTTTTAATTTTTAGTATGATTTAAAATTCTTAATTGATTATAAATAAAATTTATGCCTACGATAGAAGGTGGAAGGATGTATATATAGATCATATTGTATTATGATTTCTCTTTGTGTTCTTTCAAACATTTGTTTACCTATTTGACCATATTTAGAACGACAAGTGTACAATATTATAATATCCTGAACGATCGAAGTCGATAAGATTAAACGTTTTCTTTTGTTAATCATTTTAAAGCGATCCAGATACATTTTTTTTAATTTATTACCAGAACTCAGGGGATGACCCCTACTAATGCAATGCATTGTGTTGGAACCAGGAAAATAGGTTATGGGAGTAGTGTTTATGGACATTTGATTTAAACTTCCCTATATTGCAACTGGCATGGCAAATTTCTACGGGAAGTAAATTCCACATACGAACTGTACGGCTAAAGAACGAACAGAGAAATCTATAGTGTGTTGTTCTGTCTATTGGCCAATCGACTACGAAAGGATGAGCTCTAACATATAGATGTGTATTGCGTAAAAAATTGAGTTTCGGGAACGAGTTCCCTGATTTCATTAGAGCACATTCCAAAGTAGTAACATCCTCAACACTTGTTTGAGGATCAAAGCCAAGAAGTAGAGATCCATTCATCGTTACAACCCTATAGTAAAACTAGAACTATGTGTATCTATGTCAACACTTTGTTTAACATCAGTTAAAATGTCCCCAATTTTGGTTCAGTACTGAAATAGTGAATATATAGAGACTACTATTCTAGTATATATCTGGTGGCATTGTCAACGAATGTGTCCACATATATGTATCTCAATAGGCCCCAATTTGATTCCAATGTCTCTATTTGAACCAAAAGAACTACAAAGTCAATACTAAGTAAATAGAAGTAAAGTCTACTGGTAGATTTTGTAGGAACTTATAATGTTAAATGTCACGAGTAGATAACACTGGATGGGGCAAAATAGGCAAGTAGTACTGGAGACATAGCAATACAGTATTGTTTCCGTGCCGACATTTAATGCAGGGAACTGAATGATGATTGGTTGGGCTGCTAAAACGTGCGAGTATCGTGTGAAACTGATTATAAGGTTCATGAAAGATATAAGGTCTGTTGCTCTATCTTGATCTTAGTTGTGCCAAAACCACTCTTGTTTTTCGCAGTTAATACTTTTATTTTTCATTTTTTAATACATACCAATGCAATCGCTGAAAGCAGTTTGTTTCTCAATGCTATCATGAGGTTTACTTTACAATCTAAGTGTATGATTCTAGGTTTCCAGAAAGTGTACAAAAACTTACCACATCCATTTTATATTTCATTTAAAAACCCTCAGCAAACATTAATTTAGAAAACAATTCAATAATTTAACAATTCAAAGAATAAATATGTTATACTTGTATGAGAAATGTATATTTGACATGGCAATGATGTTGTTCTGACAACTCTACACCGTAGCAATCAGCTGTTGACAAGGAAATGTAAGCAAACAGTACACTGAAAAAATTTAACTTAACCAACTTTACTTAACGTTTAGTTAAGTAAAGTTGGAATTTTTGAGAAAAACTTTTTGTAAAAATTTGAACTCTTAGAGATAAGGGCTTATGTCCAGTTCAACCGTATGCGGCCGATCTTTAAATAAGCCTATAAATAACTTTTAACTGAAGGTTACTAGTGAGGCCCTATGCTCCACTGGGAGTCAAGGATAACAGAAGAAAGGTTACTAGTATGAAAAATTTTGGTTTGTGAGATATTGCGATTTAAAACTCTGAAACATAAATCGATATACATCTCTTATTTATATACAGACTGTAACATGTGTTCCTTAATATTTCCCCCATCCATTAACATATTAACTAACTATTTAAAAAAATATTTTGCTGAAAATATCTTGAAAACTAATCGATATGACATAAAAAAGAAAATTTTATATTAAAAAATATTTGTTTATATCGAAAATTTTACTATTAACATTAAAAATTTGAAATGTTCTTTACAAAATTTAAAACCTACAAATTTTCTATAACAAATATATTTCTATTAAAAAAATTCTATCAAAAAATTATTTAAAAAAAATGTTATAAATCAAGTTGTTTTTCCAAAATTATTGGATATCAAACATTTTTTTTAATAAGTTTTACATAATAAATAATTTATTACAATTATTTATTATTGTAAAAAATATTTTTTTTTAACAAACAAAATTTTGTTGGTTTCAACCATTTTTAGAAGCGTTTCGATGGTTGGTTGGCCATCATCATCAGAAGGAGTATCCCCAATTGTAGACATATCGAAATCCACGAATAATATTGAGTTTTCGTGACAAAATAAATACGAATTACATTGCTTATGCAAAATATTAAAATAAAACACAACATTTTTCAATTTTATCCTAATATATTAAAAGAAAAATTGAGACATCCATTTTTGTAAACACTTTTTTATTTATCTAAAATCGGAAATAGGATTTTTTCAATTTAAGTTTCTACGCTAAAAAAAATGACCACTCCTACTTTTATGTCCCTTTTTTAACATTTTTCTTAAATGTTCGTAGTAATTAAATTTTAAAAATTACCACGCCCACTTTTTTGATTTGTTTAAAATCGGAAAACGAACGATAATTGTTTTACGATTGACTGGCGATTGTTTAACGGTTGTATGAGGATTGTTTGACGATTGTAAAATTGTTCTCAATTTTTCTTAAAAGCAGCAATAAATAAAAATCTTTTATTACCAACCCGAGCAACTCCGGGTCCAAGTAGCTAGTTATCTATTAAATATTTTCATTACAAACAAATTTTTAAAAAATTAAAATTTTTTCATAACTAAAAATTTTTAGTTAAATAAAATTAATAAAAATTTTAGCACCGAAATTTTTTTTTAAATTTTACTGGAAAAAATTTAAGTCAAATCGATTTGATTTTTAAAAAATTGTTCTTAAAAAAATTTTACATTTCTACAATAAATTTTACATAAAAAAATTGTAACTAAAAAAAAATCTTTACAAAAATTTTTATATAAAACAAGTAAGAAAGTGCTATAGTCGGCCAAGCCCGACCATACGATACCCTTCACCACTAAGTTCGAAGGTGTTCTTTTTTCTGTATAAAGACAAGTATTTGCTAAATTTTGCCATCATACAAACATTTTCTCAAAAATTTATATATTTAAGCTATTTCCGTCATTTGAACTTATATGAGAGCTAGGGTTAAATGTGGATCGATTATCTCAAAATTTATCAGACTGATTACAGTTGTTACAATTATGTATGCAAAAAATAAACTTTAAATTCCGATTATCTTCAGATTTACGAGCGTTTTAGGGATTTTTGTTTCATTTAGTGCGTTTTTACGGAAGAGTTTGTATAGGAGCTATGGTTAAATGTAGACCGATTTCAACGAAATTTGGTACAGTAATTTTAGTTTATATAAACAGTATTTTTTAAATTTCATTAATAAATATTGATATTTGTGGACAATATATCAATTCCGGGAAGTGGGACCAATGGGAGGTACCATAAATATTGGACCGATTTTGACGATTTTCAATTCCAATAGTCAAAAAAATGATCTGTGCCAAATTTCATCAAATTATCTTTAGAATTGCGAACTGTACTTTCCTGACTAATTTTAAATAAAACACACATTTTTAATTTTTTTTACTTAATTTTTAAAATAAATTTATTTCTTCCGACGAAGAATATTTTCGTTTTTCAGCCGAACTTCTAAATTTTAAGTAATTACTTTTAAATTCACACCATTTACAAATAATTTCATTCTTTTCAGCCACAATTTTATATATATCATTGGAGGTAAAACACCTATCCATGATGTTAGTGACTGATATCAATGATGGGTATTCATCGCAATAATATAAAACAAGGAGCTTTCGATAAAGTTGCAAATTCTGTTGTGTGATTGTCTGGAAGGATAAGAAAAAGTGTAATTAAGATAAAAAAAACGTCTTTATTAAAAAAATTTTCAATATATTTAAATTTAAATTAAAAAAAAGGTTTAGATAAAATTTATTTCGTTTACTTTTTTGAAAATTAAATTTTTGAAAAATTTGCTTTAAAAATTGAATTTTTGAAAAATTTGCTTTAAAAATTGAATTTTTGAAAAATTTACTATAAAAAGTAAATTTTTGAAAAATTTATTATAAAAATTAAATTTTTGAAAAAATTACTATAAAAAGTAAATTTTTGAAAAAATTACTATAAAAAGTAAATTTTTGAAAAAATTACTATAAAAAGTAAATTTTTGAAAAAATTACTATAAAAAGTAAATTTTTGAAAAAATTACTATAAAAAGTAAATTTTTGAAAAAATTACTATAAAAAGTAAATTTTTGAAAAAATTACTATAAAAAGTAAATTTTTGAAAAAATTACTATAAAAAGTAAATTTTTGAAAAAATTACTATAAAAAGTAAATTTTTGAAAAATTTACTATAAAAAGTAAATTTTTGAAAAATTTACTATAAAAAGTAAATTTTTGAAAAATTTACTATAAAAAGTAAATTTTTGAAAAATTTACTATAAAAAGTAAATTTTTGAAAAATTTACTATAAAAAGTAAATTTTTGAAAAATTTACTATAAAAAGTAAATTTTTGAAAAATTTACTATAAAAAGTAAATTTTTGAAAAATTTACTATAAAAAGTAAATTTTTGAAAAATTTACTATAAAAAGTAAATTTTTGAAAAATTTACTATAAAAAGTAAATTTTTGAAAAATTTACTATAAAAAGTAAATTTTTGAAAAATTTACTATAAAAAGTAAATTTTTGAAAAATTTACTATAAAAAGTAAATTTTTGAAAAATTTACTATAAAAAGTAAATTTTTGAAAAATTTACTATAAAAAGTAAATTTTTGAAAAATTTACTATAAAAAGTAAATTTTTGAAAAATTTACTATAAAAAGTAAATTTTTGAAAAAATTACTATAAAAAGTAAATTTTTAAAAAATTTACTATAAAAAGTAAATTTTTGAAAAATTTACTATAAAAAGTAAATTTTTGAAAAATTTACTATAAAAAGTAAATTTTTGAAAAATTTACTATAAAAAGTAAATTTTTGAAAAATTTACTATAAAAAGTAAATTTTTGAAAAATTTACTATAAAAAGTAAATTTTTGAAAAATTTACTATAAAAAGTAAATTTTTGAAAAATTTACTATAAAAAGTAAATTTTTGAAAAATTTACTATAAAAAGTAAATTTTTGAAAAATTTACTATAAAAAGTAAATTTTTGAAAAATTTACTATAAAAAGTAAATTTTTGAAAAATTTACTATAAAAAGTAAATTTTTGAAAAATTTACTATAAAAAGTAAATTTTTGAAAAATTTACTATAAAAAGTAAATTTTTGAAAAATTTACTATAAAAAGTAAATTTTTGAAAAATTTACTATAAAAAGTAAATTTTTGAAAAATTTACTATAAAAAGTAAATTTTTGAAAAATTTACTATAAAAAGTAAATTTTTGAAAAATTTGCTATAAAAAGTAAATTTTTGAAAAATTTACTATAAAAAGTAAATTTTTGAAAAATTTACTATAAAAAGTAAATTTTTGAAAAATTTACTATAAAAAGTAAATTTTTGAAAAATTTACTATAAGAATTAATTTTTTGAAAAATTTACTATAAAAATTAAATTTTTGAAAAATTTACTATAAAAAGTAAATTTTTGAAAAATTTACTATAAAAAGTAAATTTTTGAAAAACTTACTATAAAAAGTAAATTTTTGAAAAATTTACTATAAAATGTAAATTTTTTTAAAAACTTACTATAAAATGTAAATTTTTTTAAAAACTTACTATAAAAAGTAAATTTTTGAAAAAATTTACTATAAAAAGTAAATTTTTGAAAAATTTACTATAAAAAGTAAATTTTTGAAATATTTACTATCAAAAGTAAATTTTTGAAAAATTTACTATCAAAAGTAAATTTTTGAAATATTTACTATAAAAAGTAAATTTTTGAAAAATTTACTATAAAAAGTAAATTTTTGAAAAATTTACTATAAAAAGTAAATTTTTGAAAAAATTACTATAAAAAGTAAATTTTTGAAAAAAATTACTATAAAAAGTAAATTTTTGAAAAAATTACTATAAAAAGTAAATTTTTGAAAAAATTACTATAAAAAGTAAATTTTGAAAAATTTACTATAAAAAGTAAATTTTTGAAAAATTTACTATCAAAAGTAAATTTTTGAAATATTTACTATAAAAAGTAAATTTTTGAAAAAATTTACTATAAAAAGTAAATTCTTGAAATATTTACTATAAAAAGTAAATTTTGAAATATATACTATAAAAAGTAAATTTTTGAAAAATTTACTATAAAAAGTAAATTTTTGAAAAATTTACTATAAAAAGTAAATTTTTGAAAAATTTACTATCAAAAGTAAATTTTTGAAAAATTTACTATCAAAAGTAAATTTTTGAATATTTACTATAAAAAGTAAATTTTTGAAATATTTACTATAAAAAGTAATTTTTGAAAAATTTACTATAAAAAGTAAATTCTTGAAATATTTACTATAAAAGTAAATTTTTGAAATATATACTATAAAAAGTATAAAAAGTAAATTTTTGAAAAATTTACTATAAAAAGTAAATTTTTGAAATATTTACTATCAAAAGTAAATTTTTGAAAAATTTACTATCAAAAGTAAATTTTTGAAATATTTACTATAAAAAGTAAATTTTTGAAAAATTTACTATAAAAAGTAAATTTTTGAAAATTTACTATAAAAGTAAATTTTTGAAAAAATTACTATAAAAAGTAAATTTTTGAAAAAATTACTATAAAAAGTAAATTTTTGAAAAAATTACTATAAAAAGTAAATTTTTGAAAAAATTACTATAAAAAGTAAATTTTTGAAAAATTTACTATAAAAAGTAAATTTTTGAAAAATTTACTATCAAAAGTAAATTTTTGAAATATTTACTATAAAAAGTAAATTTTTGAAAAATTTACTATAAAAAGTAAATTCTTGAAATATTTACTATAAAAAGTAAATTTTTGAATATATACTATAAAAAGTAAATTTTTGAAAAATTTACTATAAAAAGTAAATTTTTGAAAAATTTACTATAAAAAGTAAATTTTTGAAAAATTTACTATAAAAAGTAAATTTTTGAAAAATTTACTATAAAAAGTAAATTTTTGAAAAATTTACTATAAAAAGTAAATTTTTGAAAAATTTACTATAAAAAGTAAATTTTTGAAAAATTTACTATAAAAAGTAAATTTTTGAAAAATTTACTATAAAAAGTAAATTTTTGAAAAATTTACTATAAAAAGTAAATTTTTGAAAAATTTACTATAAAAAGTAAATTTTTGAAAATTTACTATAAAAAAGTAAATTTTTGAAAAATTTACTATAAAAAGTAAATTTTTTGAAAAATTTACTATAAAAAGTAAATTTTTTGAAAAATTTACTATAAAAAGTAAATTTTTTGAAAAACTTACTATAAAAAGTAAATTTTTGAAAAATTTACTATAAAAAGAAAATTTTTGAAAAATTTACTATAAAAAGTAAATTTTTGAAAAATTTACTATAAAAAGTAAATTTTTGTAAAATTTACTATAAAAAGTAAATTTTTGAAAAATTTACTATAAAAAGTAAATTTTTGAAAAATTTACTATAAAAAGTAAATTTTTGAAAAATTTACTATAAAAAGTAAATTTTTGAAAAATTTACTATAAAAAGTAAATTTTTGAAAAATTTACTATAAAAAGTAAATTTTTGAAAAATTTACTATAAAAAGTAAATTTTTGAAAAATTTACTATAAAAAGTAAATTTTTGAAAAATTTACTATAAAAAGTAAATTTTTGAAAAATTTACTATAAAAAGTAAATTTTTGAAAAATTTACTATAAAAAGTAAATTTTTGAAAAATTTACTATAAAAAGTAAATTTTTGGAAAATTTACTATAAAAAGTAAATTTTTGAAAAATTTACCATGAAAAGTAAATTTTTGAAAAATTTACCATGAAAAGTAAATTTTTGAAAAATTTACCATGAAAAGTAAATTTTTGAAAAATTTACCATGAAAAGTAAATTTTTGAAAAATTTACCATGAAAAGTAAATTTTTGAAAAATTTACCATGAAAAGTAAATTTTTGAAAAATTTACCATGAAAAGTAAATTTTTGAAAAATTTACCATGAAAAGTAAATTTTTGAAAAATTTACCATGAAAAGTAAATTTTTGAAAAATTTACCATGAAAAGTAAATTTTTGAAAAATTTACCATGAAAAGTAAATTTTTGAAAAATTTACCATGAAAAGTAAATTTTTGAAAAATTTACCATGAAAAGTAAATTTTTGAAAAATTTACCATGAAAAGTAAATTTTTGAAAAATTTACCATGAAAAGTAAATTTTTGAAAAATTTACCATGAAAAGTAAATTTTTGAAAAATTTACCATGAAAAGTAAATTTTTGAAAAATTTACCATGAAAAGTAAATTTTTGAAAAATTTACCATGAAAAGTAAATTTTTGAAAAATTTACCATGAAAAGTAAATTTTTGAAAAATTTACCATGAAAAGTAAATTTTTGAAAAATTTACCATGAAAAGTAATTTTTTGAAAAATTTACCATGAAAAGTAAATTTTTGAAAAATTTACCATGAAAAGTAAATTTTTGAAAAATTTACCATGAAAAGTAAATTTTTGAAAAATTTACCATGAAAAGTAAATTTTTGAAAAATTTACCATGAAAAGTAAATTTTTGAAAAATTTACCATGAAAAGTAAATTTTTGAAAAATTTACCATGAAAAGTAAATTTTTGAAAAATTTACCATGAAAAGTAAATTTTTGAAAAATTTACCATGAAAAGTAAATTTTTGAAAAATTTACCATGAAAAGTAAATTTTTGAAAAATTTACCATGAAAAGTAAATTTTTGAAAAATTTACCATGAAAAGTAAATTTTTGAAAAATTTACTATAAAAAGTAAATTTTTGAAAAATTTACTATAGAAAGTAAATTTTTGAAAAATTTACTATAGAAAGTAAATTTTTGAAAAATTTACTATAAAAAGTAAATTTTTGAAAAATTTACTATAAAAAGTAAATTTTTGAAAAATTTACTATAAAAAGTAAATTTTTGAAAAATTTACTATAAAAAGTAAATTTTTGAAAAATTTACTATAAAAAGTAAATTTTTGAAAAATTTACTATAAAAAGTAAATTTTTGAAAAATTTACTATAAAAAGTAAATTTTTGAAAAATTTACTATAAAAAGTAAATTTTTGAAAAATTTACTATAAAAAGTAAATTTTTGAAAAATTTACTATAAAAAGTAAATTTTTGAAAAATTTACTATAAAAAGTAAATTTTTGAAAAATTTACTATAAAAAGTAAATTTTTGAAAAATTTACTATAAAAAGTAAATTTTTGAAAAATTTACTATAAAAAGTAAATTTTTGAAAAATTTACTATAAAAAGTAAATTTTTGAAAAATTTACTACAAAAAGTAAATTTTTGAAAAATTTACTATAAAAAGTAAATTTTTGTAAAATTTACTATAAAAAGTAAATTTTTGAAAAATTTACTATAAAAAGTAAATTTTTGAAAAATTTACTATAAAAAGTAAATTTTTGAAAAAGTTACTATAAAAAGTAAATTTTTGAAAAATTTACTATAAAAAGTAAATTTTTGAAAAATTTACTATAAAAAGTAAATTTTTGAAAAATTTACTATAAAAAGTAAATTTTTGAAAAATTTACTATAAAAAGTAAATTTTTGAAAAATTTACTATAAAAAGTAAATTTTTGAAAAAATTACTATAAAAAGTAAATTTTTGAAAAATTTACTATAAAAAGTAAATTTTTGAAAAATTTACTATAAAAAGTAAATTTTTGAAAAATTTACTATAGAAAGTAAATTTTTGAAAAATTTACTATAAAAAGTAAATTTTTGAAAAATTTACTATAAAAAGTAAATTTTTGAAAAATTTACTATAAAAAGTAAGTTTTTGAAAAATTTACTATAAAAAGTAAATTTTTGAAAAATTTACTATAAAAAGTAAATTTTTGAAAAATTTACTATAAAAAGTAAATTTTTGAAAAATTTACTATAAAAAGTAAATTTTTGAAAAATTTACAATAAAAAGTAAATTTTTGAAAAATTTACTATAAAAAGTAATTCTTTAAAAAATTTACTATAAAAAGTAAATTTTTGAAAAATTTACTATAAAAAGTAAATTTTTTGAAAAATTTACTATAAAAAGTAAATTTTTGAAAAATTTACTATAAAAAGGAAATTTTTGAAAAATTTACTATAAAAAGGCAATTTTTGAAAAATTTACTATAAAAAGTAAATTTTTGAAAAATTTACTATAAAAAGTAAATTTTTGAAAAATTTACCATAAAAATGTTTTTATATTTAGTATACACATGTATTTGTTTTTGCATTTATTTCACTCTTAAAACTTACGTAGTTTTTTCCAAAAAATTTTTTAAACGCCACTCGCAAATATATTTCACTAAATTCAGGTAATTTCTCTTTTGATTGAGTTTTACTAAAATTCAAATACAATTTTTTGTAAAGTGTCGAACGAATGAATTATTTTATGCTAAAACTTCTTTCTGTGTAAGAAAAAATGTAAACAAAAGATAATGCCGCCTTCACTCACTCCACAAGTTGTAGATATTCACTGATTATAGAATCTACACCAATATTTGCCATTTTAATAAAAACTTTTTATGCATTCTATAAAATTAATAATTAATTTTATTGTTTTAAAACCAAAATATAAACAAAACAAAAAGTGTAAACACCCAAAGAATGTAAAAAAAATCTACAATGCTGCCATATTGAAAATTGTAAGTCTACAAAACAGTGCTGGAAAGCAGACGTATTAATTGATAGCTTGGTTACAGAGCTGGATAAGTGCAAGATTAATAAAAATACATTTTAATGAATTATATAATTTTGTTATTTAATTACCGTGAAAATACCAAATTTTAGCAAAAAAAAAATAATGTTTCATATACATATATACCATCATTTAAAAAAAGAAAAGGCCACAGGTTTTATGATACTTGCATAAAATATTTTTTTGATACAAATTAAACAAATTCGTTTAAAATTTTGGGTTACATACCAAACAATTTTCTTATGAAATTTGGAACAGACATTTTTTTGGCCAAAATCGGTCCATTATTACCTCCAACAAGTTTTATTTCCCGGAATTCAGATTTTGGACCCAAATTGTGGCATATTTTCATGAAATTTTAACTAAATATTGCTTATATAATTCTGAATTATTTAACAAACAAAATAAACTAAAAAAATTGTTCCTAATTTTTTATTTCAAAACACATTTTATAGCATATAGCAATATTACTAATATTTGTAACGGCACAAATTCAAAAAGTTTAAAACTAATGTAATCTGAATACATTAGTTTTAAACTTTTTGAATTTGTTACAAATAATACTAAATTATTCTACTTCAATCAATCTACAAATTTTTTAAGAACAATTTTTTAATAAAGATTTGATTTACTTAAATTTTTTCGATGAAATTTTTTTGTAGAAAATTTAAATTTTTTTTTTTGTCGATGTTTAAGTTTTTATAGAAAATTTTTAACTTAAGCATGTAATGTTTATTGAAATAATACATATAATTGTAAGTTTATAAATTTATATTGTTAACTTTATAAATATATTTGTGCAAATGTGATCTGACTTTAAAGTCTCAATAAAAATTTAATTGCATTATTTAAAACAGAATCGTTATTGTACAGCTCTGCACGAAAACAAATATCTCTACACTGCATTTTGACATTAAGTGCATTTGCTCGTATGTGATCGCTTTACAACACTGTTTTTAAGTCATTATTCTACTATTGCAGACGCGCAAATTTTGCCGCTGTGTTGTGAAATTTCATTTTGCCGTGCAAAAGAATCAATTTTTAAAATTAATGTTTGTGTTTTTTTATTCAAAATAAACAATAATTATCATTTTAATAGAATATTTTCCAAAAGTATTTGTTTTAAGCGCCAAAAAGTGTAAGATAAAAAGTGCTTGAAAAAAAATGTCTACCATAGAAAGACTCTCCATTCAGGGTATACGCAGTTTTGGTGGTAACGCTGGTGATGCACAGGTACACACATTGTTGTTTTTTTTTTGTTCATTACTTTATGCTTTTAGTACGTAGTACACTCTGCCACTATGTTTTGGTCCAATACTAATTGCAAACATCATACAAATACAGGTTATACGTTTCAGTTCGCCGGTAACTTTGATTTTGGGCGAAAACGGTTGTGGCAAGACCACTGTCATCGAGTGTCTTAAATATGCCTTGACCGGTGAATGTCCGCCCGGCAGTGATCGCGGTAAGAATTTTGTGCATGACCCCAAGATTTTCGGTATGACCGATGTCCTGGGTCAAATCAAACTGGAGGTGCGTAATGTACAGGGTGCCCGTCTTTCAATTTGCCGTTCCATGAAGTTGGGCATGAAACGTAATAAGATTACGTTCGAAACACTGGATGCTACTCTGAACTATTTGAATGATGACGACAAGAAGGGAGGCGGAGAATCGATAAGTAAACGTTGTGCTGATGTTGATCTGGTTATGAGCCAGTTTATGGGTGTATCTAAGGCGATTATTAATAATGTGCTGTTTTGCCATCAGGAAGATTCTAGCTGGCCCCTGGATGAGGCAAAGAAGCTAAAGGAAAAGTTTGATGCCATATTTGGCATTACTGAGTACAATAAGGCTTTGGATCGTATCATCAAAATGCGCAAGGATGAGAATGAACAATTGAAGATTAAGGGTAAGTAGTAGTAATTGGTTTGTTTAAAGATTTAATGAAATTTAGACTTAGTTTAAATTAGATAAGAGGTCCTCTTTCTCATAGATAGTAATGACCTGCTACTCTTTGTCAAACTTTGTTTTTTGCCAGCTGTACATATATTTTCAATTGAATTCAGGTCAGGACTTTGGTGTCCTCAGTCCAGCACCTCAATATTATAGCCCAAAAGCCAAAACTTTAGAAAACTTAAAATGTATATTCGGCCATTCTTATGTTTTAAATTTTTTCAAAAATACCTAAGTTATTATGTTCAGTGATGATACCTACACGGCAGTAGATTCTTTGTACCGGAATGACTCGGAAATCCTAGGATTCCGACCAAGGACTGCCACTCCTGCAATATTAACAACAAAATCGCAGTTACAACAACACAGTATCTTTTTCTGAGTATTAATTTAGATATATTCTCTTTGTTTGTTTGAGGCCCTATGTTCCACAAGGAATTAAAGGACTAAAATATATCTGTTGTTTGCAATAGATCTTTCATTTATTTTAATTAAGTTATTCCACAATGTATGTTTTGTCGCTTAAAACAAGAACTAATTTCGAAAGCTAAAACCGTATGTATGTGGATTAGAGAGTTCAAAGTTTGTGCAGCAGCAAAACGAAATTATTGATTTTTTCAGCGGGATATAATAAATAAAGAACGAGTTTGCTTTTATATTTTTTTCAGAATCCGATTTGAAATTTGTTGAACATCTGAAAAAGGAAATGGAGGGAAAATCTTTAGGTCTACAAAAGTATAAAGAAAAAGCACAAAATATTGATGAACAATGTAAACAGTGCGAAGATGAAATGGCACCCATCGAACAGCGTTTAGAGCAAATTTATAAGATTGAATATGAAGTTTCTAAATACAATGCCCAAAAGGTGGAACTGCAAACCAAGTAAGTATTAAAGTTCGTTTACTATTATTACACAAATATCTTTAACAAAATTTACTATTTATAGGTAAATTTAAAAAAAATTACTATTTATAGGAAATTTTTTAAAATGAAATATTAATATGTCATTTTTCGAAAACTGGCTATTTATAAGAAATTTTTCGAAAATTGACTATTTATAGGAAATTTTTTGAAAATTTACTATTTATAGGAATTTTTTTGAAAATATACTATTTAAGTAATATTTCGAAAATGCTATTTATAGGAAATTTTTCGAAAATTGACTATCAATAGGTAATTTTTCGAAAATTTACAATTCATAGGAAATTTTTCGAAAATTGTGTATTTATAGGAAATTTTTCTAAAATTGACTATTTATAGGAAATTTTTCGAAAATTATTTTTTTTAGGAAATTTTTCGAAAATTGACTATTTAAAGAAAATTTTTCGAAAATCGACTATTTATAGGAAATTTTTTGAAAATTGACTATTTATAGGAAATTTTTCGAAAATTGACTATTTATAGGAAATTTTTTGAAAATTTACTATTTATAGGAATTTTTTTGAAAATATACCTACTATTTAAGAAATATTTCGAAAATGCTATTTATAGGAAATTTTTCGAAAATTGACTATCAATAGGTAATTTTTCGAAAATTTACAATTCATAGGAAATTTTTCGAAAATTGTGTATTTATAGGAAATTTTTCTAAAATTGACTATTTATAGAAAATTTTTCGAAAATTGACTTTTTATAGAAAATTTTTCGAAATTGACTATTAATAGGAAATTTTTCAAAAAGTTGACTATTTATAGGAAATTTTTCGAAAATTGTCTATTTACAGAAAATTTTTCGAAAATTGACTATTTACAGAAAATTTTTCGAAAATTGACTATTTATAGGAATTTTTTGAAAAATTGAATATTTATAGGAAGTTTTTCTAAAATTTACAATTTATAGGAAATTTTTCGAAAATTGACTTTATAGAAAATTTTTCGAAATTGATCGAAAATTTACTATTTATAGGAATTTTTTGAAAAATTGAATATTTATAGGAAGTTTTTCGAAAATTTACAATTTATAGGAAATTTTTCGAAAATTGACTTTATAGAAAATTTTTCGAAATTGATCCAAAATTTACTATTTATAGGAAATTTTTCGAAAATTGATTTTTTTAAATATACTATTTATAGGAAATTTTTAAAAAATTTCTTATTTTTATAGGAAATTTCTCGGAAATTAATTTAAAAAAAATTGTTCAAAAATATATCAATTTTTAAAAACTTCAAAATTTTTATATATAAAATCCCTCTCCATTATTTTTCAGACAAAAAAATTGCACTGAACAGATGAACGGACTCAAGAAGAAAATCAAAAAAATGTTCGAAGGCACAATGGAAGAGCTCGACAATGAAATATCATCTTTTAACCAGAGAATCTCGGAAAAACGTCTAGAACGTAAAGAAGTTGAGGAAAAACTTAAAGGTCACAAAGTCGAGGAAAAGGGTCTTCAAAATCGGCACAATGAGTTTGACAAGAAACGCGTTGTTACGCAGAAGGAAATGCAAAAAGAGTTGGATTGCAAACAAAAAAGATCTGACAAATTAAAAGTCCTATGTCATGAATTAAATATACCCATTACATTTGATTTAATGAATTCCGTGGACGAAATCACAGAGCTGTTAGATGAAATACAGGGCGTTTTAACTTCAGAGCAATGTAAGATAAGTGAAACTGTATCACAACACGATAAAGAAGACCAAGAACGTCAAACGAAGATTGATCAGCTGAGAGTTGAGCTTGCTAAGCTGCAGGAATCTGTTGCCGCCTTACAGAAGCAAAAGAAAGCCCACGAAAAAGAGTCCGAGCAATTAGAAAAGAACATTTTGCAAACCGAAAAGGCCACTCAACAGCTCAAGGTGGTTACCGAAAAGCTCAGAGAGACTGAGCAATGCTATGAAGAATCTATGGCTAAGTTCAATCAAAATGAATTTAGAGAATCTCTAAAGAATGATAAGGACATAATAAAACAGTTAGAAGCTCAATTCCGTAAAGTAGATGAACGTTTAACATTCCTTAATTCCATCTCTAAACTGGTGGCTGAAATAAGTATTAAAGAGAAAGAACTCGAAAAGCGTGAAGGAGAAATGCGCCGAGTTAAAAGTAAGCACAGTGAAAACTTTCGAAAAGTTTTCGAAGAAGGACGCACAATAGAATCAAATTTTCAACGTCACTTAAAAGTGTCTTATGAAAAGTCACGCATTAAAATCAAGGAATTTAATGAAAAAATAAACTCCCTCAAATTGAGACAGCAGAAAATTGAGATTAAGCGCAAAAATCTTAAAGATGAATTGCAAAAAAATGAAAAAGAATTGGAAGATTGTAAAGAGAAGATATTTGAAAAATGTCATTCTACACCGTATGAGGAAATGTTGGCGAAATCAAAGGCCACCGTTAGTAAATATCAACTGGAACATGGTGCTCAAACTTCCGCCGAAGTATTTTATAAAAACTATTTGCAAAAAATTGATGAGGAACCCTACTGTCCCTTGTGTCAGAAGTGTATGGACACGGAGGAGGTATGAATTTTTAATTAATATATTTGTAAATATTTAAGTATTTAATATTTTATTTTCTTTACCAAAGGCCTCCAATCTTACCTCAGACATAACTGATAAAATCCAAGATTTACCGCAAAACATTGCCAGAATCGAGAAACAACTTAAGGAAGAACAGAAGAAATATGAAAGTCTTTTACACTTAAAACCAGTCATTGATAAAGTGAATCGTTTGGAAGTTGACATTCCCAAAAAGAAGGAAGATATGAAGGCTTTACAAAACCAATTGGTCGAATGCGGCAATGAAATGGAAAGTACACAAAATCTTTTAGCCGATCCAACTGCCACTTTGGATACAGCCAATTCTATGATGGGGGATATGTCTCTATTGGATGAGTCCATAAAAGAATCGAATCGCCTTAGAAACGATATTGAAAAATTAAAACGTAAAATGCCACAAGACACCGAAAATCAAGGGGACAATATCTCTATAGATGAAGTACAAGCACAAAAAACAAGTGTATCCGCTGAATTGGAACAGAAGCGTAAAGAATTGGAAAAAAATCAGCAATATTATGAGAAAAATATGGACGCCCTTAATAAATTAAGAGAATTGAAAAATTCGTAAGTAGTTAATAATAATTTAAAGTTGAGGATTTATTTCGTATTAAAGGTTTTATTTCAATTAGTTTGAAAGACCAGCAAATAAAACTGCAAGAAGGCATACAGAACCTGCCGCAACTTAAGGAACGTAAAACTGAACTGGACAATCTTTTAGTTACCATGGTGACGGAAATGCAAGAGAAACAGGCTAAAGTAAGCCCCTTGAAACAGCAATTAAGTGTATCAGTTGCGGAAAAAAATAAATTAAAAGAAAGTAACCGCGTTAAAATTAATCAAATGCAAAAGAAATTGGATAATTACCGAAGAATGGATAATGATATTAATAGGTAAAATAATTAATAATCTATTTTGATTTGTGGATATTTATTAAAAAAAAAATAATTACAGATTGGACAATGAGGTATTGGATTATCAAAAATTAAACCTGGAAAAACAATTAAAAGACATTGATGAATCATTAGTTAAAAGCAAAGAGGATCTTAAAAAAATTGTACGTACAGGCTTATAATATTTAATTTACGGCTTTAAATTAAATTTTCTATTTTCTTACTGTTGTAGGCCCAAACCATAAATGAAACTGTTGAAAAATTAGATGCTATTAAAGTTGAAATTGCCAATCAGGAAACAATAGATCGTGACTTTAGAGACAATCGTGAATTGAAAATCTTAGACGAAAAACTAAAAGATTTAAATGTAAAATTTGAGGCACTTTGTGAAGAGATCGGTAAATTAGATTTCCAAAATGTCTCTAAAGAAAAATCTGAATTGACAAAAAAACGCGACAAGATAACAGTACGTAAAGGTGAACTTTTGGGACAGCGAGGTGAGATTAAGCATCAAATACAAAAACTAGAAAAAGAATTGGCTGAACCCAAATATCGGGATTCCCTTGTAAACTACCGTCGCATTTACTACGAAGTCCAGTTGACCAAGAAAATTGTAAATGATTTGGGTCAACATCGTGTAGCTTTAGAATGGGCCCTAATGCAATTCCACACGGAAAAAATGCAAGAAATTAATCGTTTGATACGTGAATATTGGCGTCTAATTTATCGTGGCAATGACATTGATTACATACAAATACAAACAGAAGAGGGCAAAGATGCCACCACATCCATGGATCGTCGTCGCAGTTATAACTATCGTGTTATACAATCTAAAAATAATTCCGAAATTGAAATGCGTGGTCGCTGTAGTGCTGGTCAAAGGGTCTTAGCCTCACTCATCATACGTATGGCTTTAGCCGAAACTTTCAGCAGTAACTGCGGCGTTTTAGCCTTAGATGAACCTACTACAAATTTGGATCGCATGAATATTCTTTCATTATGTGATGCTCTTAATCGTATTGTCGAAGATCGCCAGCTTCAATCAAACTTTATGTTGATCATAATTACTCACGATGAAGCCTTCATTTCTACCTTAGGCAAAATCAATAGCTATCACCGTGTTTTCCGCAATGATGAATGCAAATCTGTAATACGTCGTGTTGAGGTCGCTTAGATTAGATGCCGTACATACATACAAACTTGTGTAAGTGGTAAGCAATGTCTAAAGTTTAAAGAGTTTTATTTATGTGAAAAATAAACAGATAGAGATCTAATTAATTTTATTTAAAATTCTTTTTGTTCATTTACACAATCCAATAACTTTTGTTTAATACGATTCTGATGAAATCTGGGTAGCTTTAATGTAGCTTTTAACATGTTTTCAAAATACTCCTTTAAAATTAAATCATCCTCTGTTAAATCCTCTCCACCAGCATCAGCCATTACATTTTCTTCTTTATCTTGTTGCTGTTTAAGTTCTTTAATACTTTCAGAATTTTGGGCGCTTGTCTTATCTACGTCCGTTTCAAGACCTTCTAAGATCATATCTATTTCACTAGGTGAAATTTTAATACGATTTTTTTCTCCTTTACTATTTTGTTTACTTGCTGAGTACTCAACATAAGGCACAAGAAATTCCAATTCTTTGTAGTAGTTCCAATCGGTAAGTTGGACAAATTTATCTTCCGGATTATCTGTGGTGGGTATATAACGTCTT
Source organism: Stomorhina lunata (assembly GCA_933228675.1). Taxonomy (NCBI): domain Eukaryota; kingdom Metazoa; phylum Arthropoda; class Insecta; order Diptera; family Rhiniidae; genus Stomorhina; species Stomorhina lunata. The sequence continues at coordinate 43,629,252 of OW121742.1, read as the reverse complement.
AACTTCTTTTGAGCCACACTGTCTAGATGTTGCCGCAGGTAGTTAATCAAAGAACGCCATTTCGATTTGGCATCTTCGGCTTAAAGTAAAAGGAAGTAAAAAGAAAAATAAGATGAAATCTCATGTAAAGTAAGTGGAAATAAAAAGAAAAAATTATGTTAAAAAATCAGTTAAAATTAAAAGAAAATTATATAGCCTAGTTCACAGTCCGTTGCAAATGGTAAGCATTGTAGCATTTGTAATTATATGTTTTGAGAGGAAAATTCTACGAAAAATCGTTGGACCAGTCTGCGTCAACAATGAGTATCGAATGAGCCATAAGCTGTATGAGTTATACGCTGACATAGACATAGTGAAACGCATTAAGCAACAGCGGCTGCGTTGGCTAGGACATGTTGTGCGAATGGATTAAAATACTCCGGCAAGAAAAGTGTTCGATAACGATCCTAAGAAAATCGTAGAAGAGGGCGTCCAAAGCTTCGATGGAAAGACTGAGTAGAAGAAAATCTTTTGAAACTTGGCATACGAAATTAGAGAATATGCGCATAAGATAGAAGTGCATGAAATTCTAAAATATGCTCGGCCTTTTACCAAAACAGGTTGTAATTATAGGTCATTTACATAAGTAAGAAATTATATGTATAAGAAAAAAATTATAAAAAGCAGAAACTCGGAAGCTGTTACAACTAAAGGGTGTCCCAACTAGAACGCAATTTTAAATTTTAAATAAAACGATATTTAAAAAAAATCGTGAAACTTTATTATATCGTAAAGTATACAGAATGAGGTTATGTATGGAACAAGATATCGTGTTCGTTAATTGGGTATTGGAGAGACAACATAAAATCATCTTCAGTGACTAGGCCCATTTCCATCTTGATGGCTTCGTCAATAGGCAGAATTGTCGCATTTGGGGTGAGAAAAATCTTCGAGTGATTCACGAGAAGCAAATGCGTCCTCAACGTGTCACTGTGTGGTGTGGTTTTTGGGCTGGAGGAATCATTGGACCTTTTTTTATGAAAATGAGGCAGGTCAAGCGCAAACAGTGTTCGGTATCGTGAAATGATTACCAGTTTTTTCTTGCCTATAATTGAAGAAATTAATGTGGAGGGCATGTGGTTTTAACAAGACGGCGCCACATGTCATACAGCCAGAGAAACAATTCAATTGCTACATCAGTTATTTTCCGGTCGTGTTATTTCGCGTTTTGGAGACCAGAATTGGCCGGCTGGATCGTGCGATTTAACACCTTTAGAATTTTTTCTTTGTGGTTTTTTGAAGTCGATGGATTATGCGAATAAGCCGACGACGACTCAAGCCTTAAAAGAGGAAATTGGACGCTGCATTCACATCGCGCAATTTTCTTCCCATAATATCAATGTTATCTACAAACGCGAGTTTGTTGTTGTTCCTGTTGTAATAACACAATCAGCCTTATTGCGGTTGTCGAATATACGACTTCGACTACGACAGTTAGTACTAGATTAATGAAATTGTGTTGATGTTTTCTTTAATCTATTACTAACTGTCGAAGTCGTCAGACCATGTTGGATTTCCCTTTCAGTAAGCAGTCTAAATTCTTTCGGTCCTTTTTAGAACCCACTTTAAATTTTAGGCATTCTTTAGTTATAATAAATTAGACTCTCTTCACATACTCACTTTTCTCAAAGAGCGACTCCTGTGCAATTTTATCCCACAACTGTTGTTTCTCATGACGATGCAAAAAAGGGGTATTTAAAAATTCATTTTTATACAGTCGAGGATATTTACTAACATTTCGTATCAGAACTAAACGTTGATCTTGATGTTGTTGTGCTAACGGAGTCTGTTGCTGTTGATATGTGACGTTAGAAGTTTGTTCATCATCAATCTGAGACATGTTAGTTTGTAAAGAAATAAAAGCGCAAAACAGTCGAAACAACCCTCCTCTCTGCTAGAAGAACAGAAATGAACTGAATACAAAATTACTTTGCTTGTAATGGGCTGGTACATGTGTGTGTGTGTGTGTGAGAAATGAACTCGGTATTCATTTATAAAACAAATAAGTGTATTCAGCAAAAGTTTACCCAAATATTAAGCTTTCAAGCTTTTGTATAATAAACTTTTTTTGTTTAAATACTTAAAGCTTAAAAGCTAAGTGTCACAACTTGGGATGGGGGGAAAAACTTTTTGTTTTCAAACAGTAACAAATAATATCAACCACTGTTTCGGGATGGCATTTTTGACCGCGTATGGAGTTGTTAAATAAATTTGTAATGTTTATAAAAAGTTTTGTTGGTTAACTTTCTATGTTTCGAGCTAAGGCAGTCGCAGTGCTGCAATTTGGCAAATCTCGTTTCTATGGTAAAAATTTCGACATTTTTAAAAATTACAGGGTAACTTATGAATTTTCTACTTAAGAAAACTCAAATAACTTTTTTGCTTTTATCAAAAAACTATTTATTACAATAATAAATAATTGTAATAAATTGGGATCTTAGTGCAATACACTACAGTAAATCTTTTTAATTAACTTTTTGTAAAGTTTATGTAAATTCATTTTTATTAATTCATTTAAAAACTCATAAATTTTTATTATGGAGCGAATGTGACACATATGCGACATCTTATCAAAAAGTTATTATTTCGGACTCTAAAGCTTGAAAGTGGAGCACAATACAAATTCATGTTTCATTGGCCCAAATCTTCATTTTCTCTAAATCTAAAGATTAATCTATAAAATGAAAAAATGAAACATGTTGTTATACAGAAAATAAAAAATATTTCAGATGAAAATCGATCGCTTTAAAAACAATCAATTTCCATCACATACCGGATTACATTATTTTTGTAGCAGCTTTCGTCAGCCACGCTGTACTTACATACTCAAAATGTTTTAACGTCTATAAAATGAAAATAAAATCTATATATTTCTTCCGTTTAACGTCAACATTTCTATAGAAATGTTTTCCTATCTTTAATTTTTCTATAGAAATGTTGTCCTATCGTCAACTTTTCTATAGAAATGTTGTCCTTTCGTCAACTTTTCTATAGAAATGTTGTATTATCGTCACTTTTCTATAGAAATGTTGTCCTATCGTCACTTTTCTATAGAAATGTTGTCCTATCGCCATTTTTATAGAAAAGCTGACGATATGTTGTCCTATCGTCAACTTTTCTATAGAAATATTGTCCTATCGTCAAATTTTCCATAGAAATGTTGCCCTATCGTCAAGTTTTCTATAGAAATGTCGTATCGTCAACTTTTCTATAGAAATGTCTTATCGTCAACTTTTCTATAGAAATGTTGTCCTATCGTTAACTTTTCTATAGAAATGTTGTCCTATCGTCAACTTTTATATAGAAATGTTGACCTATCGTCAACTTTTGTATAGAAATGTCTTTAATTTAGTGGCTGTCCGCTTCTATAAGCAATATTCTTGCTTTTGTAAAGGGCTAAACTCTATTCCGGGAGGTAGCCGGAATAATTATCCAAATGATAACAAGCTACAAACATACATAACCATCCAACCAGCCATCAGCACAATCTTTAGACATCGTTAAATTAACTTAAAAAATGGTTCGGAGTCGATAAGGCTATAATAATATGTCTATGCTTTACAAACATTAGTACAAATTCAAAATACCCTCCTCTTCGCCTATGGTGATTGTGGTGGGGGGTATAATAAAAAAAATCATCAAAGTTTACCTTTTCAAGCCAACTTATTCACTGTACGCAGAAAAAGAGTGTATGTAGGAAAATAAAAAGCAATAAAAATAAAATAAAAACCGTTTTATTTGTTATTCTGCTTTGTGTTGCTTCTTCTACACAATTCAAGCAAAGAGAAAGATAGAGGACAAGCATTTCGGAGCGCGCACTTTAAAAATTTAGTTTAATTTTGTTACTCAAGCCAAACGGTTTGTTTGTCAAGCATTATTTATTTATTTATTTATTTGAACAATTCGTTAAATTCTGTTAAAAAACTAGAGAAGTGTTCATTCAATTTTGCCAATTGTTTTCTTGTTGTTGCTTTGTGTATGCAAAGACATTTAACTGAAACAAAAAATAACAACAACTTAAATACTACGATAACAACAACAAAGTAAACACGAACACACACAACAGGAAATATTCCAACAAGACCCATCCCATACATATTCATCAAAAAACATGTCTACACAAAGACAATCCATGCACTCCATACATAATAAGAAATTCTGGACTGAATTCTTTTACCTTTACGAATCATTGCCGGCCCTTTGGGATATGAACAATCCGCTGTATAAAAATCGACAAGTGAAATGTGACGCCTACGACATAATGGTCGATAAGTTGAGAGAAATCGAACCGAATTCCGACCGTGAAGATGTTCTAAGGAAAATTAACATTTTTCGTACCAACTTTAGACGTGAGTGTTCACGTATTAACATGAGTCTACAGGAAGGCCGACACTATCAGTCAACATTGTGGTATTTTGATTTATTGTGTTTTCTGCAAACGGCCGATACGCGACGTGAGAGAAAACGTAAACTCTTGGATGACGATGGTGAGAAGAGCATAATGGTAAGTTTTTTTTAGTTATTTAAGAGAAATTATTAAATTAGTGAAAGAAAAGAAGGATCAACAAATTTAAAAATTTGATTTTAAAAATAAATTTTTATATTTTCATAAAAAAAATGAAATTTTTACTAAAAGTTTTTTTTTTTTTTTTTTTTTTAATTTACCGCCTTATTCATAAACGAATTATTAACTTATCAAAGTCTTATAGAAGGAATATTGTACGAAAAATTTGAAAAAGCTTGTCGTAGCTATACCTATTTTTCGTTTATGAATTAGGGGGTTAAATTTTTACTAAAAATTGCAATTGAATTTTTACTAAACATTAAAATTTTCACTAAAAATTTAAATTTTTTAAAAAATTAAAATTGTAATAAATTTTCATTTAAAATTTATTTTTTTTCTAAACATTTTATTTCGTCTATTTATTTCGTACAATGTATTCAAAATTTTCCTAAAAATTAAAAAGTTTTTTAAAAATTTAAAATTTTTGGTCAAAATTCAATTTTTACAAAAAATTTAAAATATTTGGTCAAAATTAAATTTTTACAAAAAAAAAGAGAAAGCAAAAGGAGGCTAAGAGTTTAGGAAGAGTTTGAGTTAAAAGAGTAGATAGTAAGATATAATAGTAGTAGAGTAGTAGGAAGAGGCTTATCTAAGCCACCTGAGTACAGTTATAAATTGGTTTGTACTGCTGCCGATCCTGAAGTTCGTCATGTAATCTATTACCTAGATGTTTGGCCCTGTGAACAGCGGCAGAGAATGTGTTCCACCGATTTGGACGTATCTTCATCTAGACATAGATTAAGTCGGAAATGCTACCATCTATTTAGCTTGGAGTTTAAGGCTTATTTAGCCTATAGTTATATTCGTCACTCTTTGACTCAAGTCTTGGCTTGAGCCCTGTCTAGCGGCTTCGTCGGCAACTTCGTTGATAAGATGTCGCAATGACCCGGAACCCAGCACAATCTAATCCTATAATTGAGTGAAGAGGCCAATCTACATTTTTTTTAAATGCCTTGAGGCCTGGCTGTCGACATAAATTGTCACCTCACTGTTCAGTTATAGTACTGGGGGTAAGCTCAACGGCCTCCCAAATAGCGGTAAAACTTCCAAAAGTTCCTTCATATTCGACCTATACGGCAAAAAAGGTACAAAGTGTCTTAATTTTGTCAAAATCGTTAGAGCCGATTTCGAGATAGCCATTATATATATATATATATATATATATATATATATATATATAATCAAAATCGTTAGAGCCGATTTCGAGATAGCCATTATATATATATATATATATATATATATATATATATATATATATATATATATATATATATACAATTATTGCTCGTTTAAAGATATAAGATTTATGATTTGTCTCAGCGCCAGCCTCTAAAAGGTTTGTTTTATGATGGAATGAACACGATTGACAAATGTTACTATCATCTGCAAAAGAGTAGATATGATTAAAATTTTGACATAGAATATCGTTTATAATGATTAGAATTAAAGTATTAGCAAGAACGGAGCCTTTCGGTACTCCTGATCTATCAAATTTATTTTGTGTAAAGAATATTAAATACATTTTTTTTATATAAAAAAAAAGTTCCGTACTTAAAATTTCACTAAAAAAAATTGTGACTCACTCTATTTTGATTTCTTTTCTAGCGTAAACGTCGTGTCAACAATTTGATGAATAAATCCTCCGATCAATATATCATTGCTCCCAAAAAAGAACTTATCGAATATCCAACGCATTCCTCGCACAACGAATTTGAATATGAACTTGAAGAGGAACCAGATTTCGATTATGTACCCGATGAGCTGGCCCATGCTTTAGTAGACGTTAAAAGTGATACAACAACTTCAGAAATTCCATTAAATACTTTAAATAATCCCAATCATCGTTACCACCAAGCTGATGTTGAGGAACACGATGAAGAAGATAATCAATCGCAGCAAGACTATAGTCAGCAAGTTGATGAATATGAAAATTATAGCTTACAGAGAAATATACAAAAAACTGAACTTACAGCCGATAATGTGGCCCACATGGACGAAGAAGCAGCTATTGAGGATAATGATGATTCACAAGAGCAACAAGACTTCCGAAAATATGCCAATGAAAATGTTAATTCTGTTCAGAATTCACAATGGTGTATAAAGGCGGAAAATGTACAAAATATATCAACAATACAATTGAAGAAACCCGGAATAGGTTATGGTGCCATTACCAATGCCACCCTAAAATTCAAAGAGACTCCTCATACATCAACTAAATTTGTAAGAGATGTTAAAACTATGACTTCCAGTAATCCCCAGTCCTGTTGTGGCAAAATATCTGAATCATCTGAGATCGTAGCCAAATCCTGGGCGGTACAATATGATGAACTGACACAGCAACAAAAGCTTTTGGCTCGTAAAGCTATAAATGATATATTGTTTGAGGCCTGTATGGGTCATTTGTCTATAGGCAGCAATGGTCGTGTTATTATTGAGAATACGGATTATACAAATCTTAAAACGAAAACACTTTCCTTAAATGAAGATGTTGAAAGTGGTGAAATATATGAACAATCTGTTGGTATAGCATCTTCCTCTTCATCGGCCTCAGGTTTAGAAACAGGAGCTGGTACTGTTGTTGCTGTAGCAACAGCAAGTGTAGCATCCACACCTAAAGCAAATGATGAATGGCTAAAATTATGATTCTGTGGTAAATTTAAGCACCTGAACTATTTATTCAATACTTGAGGTAATGATAATTTTATTTAAAACTTAATTATTAATTCTGAGTATGTAAATGAATTTTAATAAATTAAAATTAAAAGTGAACGAAAGAATCTCGAAGTCATAGCTAAGAGCAAAAACGGCTAAACCTAACCTTTAAAATGATAGAATTAAATTAGATCTTTAAAAATTAAAATTTGAATACAAATTAATAAATACAGAAATTGATGTTGGCGTGACTGGGGCTCAAACTCAGGCAGAATTTCGTATATTATGCTTAGTAGTCGACTTGTAAACCTACTAATCTATAGTCAATTTATGTATCACCTTAATATCAGTTTTTTGAGTAGCCAGCACTTTTTAAACCGTTTGCCGGCTGATGCTGAAATTGTCAGCGATGTCCTGCCGGTCCATTTTGAGCAAATGGTAAACACTTAAATCCAAATGCCCAGCAACTTGGAAAATTAAAAATCTGCACTAAAAGCGAATAATAACCAACATTTCGTCATTAAAGACAAATACTTGTGTATTAAGTAGAGATACCAGTGTATATGTCAAAATATTAGCTTTTACAAAGAAAACTTACAGTATAGTCGTATAAGTACAGTTGAACATCGTGCACGGATAGTAAGGTTAATAGAGGTTACAAAACCAAAGCATGAATAATAAATTAAAACAGCCAGCGTTTAATAGATGTAACCGGATGATAGACACCCCGATTTAACTATATACGATATTCGTTATCAATATCTTGTTAAATGGTGTCTGCTACACTGCGATCTTGGCTATTGTGACGGCTCCCTTAATATAATTGTCAGAGATAGCAAATGCAGAATCGCATTTAGTGCATCAGACCCTTTCTAGTATCGTATCCCATTTTATAATGTTAATCATCTTCAAGCTTTAGTTTTTGACTGTATATTCTCCTAGCTCATATAATTTTTCTTCTTATGTTATCCTTGACCCCCAGTGGGGCATAGGACCTCTGGTTTCATTCATCATAATGTTCTTGTGCCAGCTGCCGTAGCAGGGGGATTTCTCGCATGATTACTCCTTGGAGTAGTATACTCTGTAACGTTGTTTCTTTCCGTGCTTAAAACATCGTAAGCACTACCAGCGGCTTTTTCTTCATATTTTTTAATTTTTGATACTCACAGCTTGCAATTTTGTTGAAACACTTGCCTTGGGTCCTGATTTGCTGTTAGTTAGTGCAGAATTTGACGCAATTCTCAATATTTTTCTCAGTTCGCAATTCTAAAGATAATTTGATTAAATTTGGCACAGATGATTTTTTTTTGATAATGGGACCATGGCTATTGAAATTCGTCAAAATCGGTCCATTATTTATGGTACCTCCCATAGGCCCCACTTCCCCGAATTGATATATTGGCCACAAATATAAATATTTTTCATGAAACTTAAAACAAATACTGCTTATGTAAACTTAAATCACTGTAGTACCAAATTTCATTGAAATCGGTCCACATTTGACCATAGCTCCCATACAAACTCTTCTTTAAAAACGCACTAAATGAGACAAAAATCAATAAAACGCTTGTAAATCTAAAGATAATGAGAATTTTAAGTTTATTTTTTGCAAACATAATTTTTGTAAAAACTGGACCACATTTGGCCCTAGCCACCATATAAGTCGAAATGATGGAAACAGCTTAAATATACAAGTCTTAAGAAAATGTTTTTAAAGGGTGTCCCAAGTAGAACGCAATTTTTAAATTTTAAATAAAACACAGATATTAAAAAAAAATCGTGAAACTTGATTATATCGTAAAGTAGACAGAATGAGGTTATGTATGGAACGAGATATCGTGCAGATGGCCGCCGCGGCTTTGCTGGCACACACGCGATCTTTAAATGAAATTTTCAATGACCTTTTTGCATAAATGCAGTATCCAATTTCCTCTTTAAGGCTTGAGTCCTCGTCGGCTTATTCGCGTAAACCATCATGTATCAATTGTTGAAACCACATGCCCTCCACTCTCATTTCTTCAATTATAGGCAAGAAAAAACTAGTTATCGTTTCACGATACCGAACACCATTGAGTGTTTGCGCTTGACATGCCTCATTTTTATAAAAAAGGTCCAATGATTACTACAGCCCAAAAACCACACCACACATGTGACACGTTGAGGATTCATTTGCTTCTCGTGAATCACTCGAGGATTTTCCTCACCCCAAATGCGACAATTCTGCCTATTGACGAAGCCATCAGGATGGAAATGGGCCTTGTCACTGAAGATGATTTTATCGGCAAAATCTGCATTTTCATGTTGTCTCTCCAATACCAAATTAACGAACTCCCTTCGCTGTCCATGGTCATCTGGCTTCAGTTCCTGAGTCAATTGAACTTAGTATGCACGAAGATGCAAATCTTTCGTCAAAATTCGCTGCATAGTGGATTTGGAGACACCAATTTGCTGAGCTCGTAGTCGAATTGAGGTGGATGGAGTTTGAGCGGCATCATCACGTACAGCTGCGACATTTTCGATCGATCGACCTGGCCGAAGGCGCGTTGTTGCGCGTTTATCCTTTAATCTCTTTACAATTGAGTCTTTTGGAGATATTTGCGAACTGTAGCCACAAAACTTTCACCATTTTAGTAAAACAATTTCACAATGAGAATGCGTTGTTCATTCGTATAGGGCTCCATTTTTATAACCTCGTACCTTCTACTAGCAAACAATAACAATTGTTTAAATGTCAAACAATTACACTTCAAATCGCGCCAAATTTAAAAATTGCGTTCTAGTTAGGACACACTTTATTTTAACAAAATTTAGGAAATATTTGTCTTTATACACGAAAAAAAAAACACCTTTGACCTTAGTGGTGAAGGGTATAGTATGCACTTTCTTACTTGTTTATTGTGTTTACGTTCAGTACAATGTGTGTGCGTATGTTTAGTACAATGTAATAAGGTACTGTTTTTTCGAACTTTGTTTCTCCTAGCTCATATAATTTTTAAAGTTCTTCAAGATTTTTGAATTTCGCTTTGGTTCAGATTTTATGATGTTTCAAAGTTCGTTTTTTCAAGATTTTTTCGAAACACTATATTAATAATTATGTAATTTTTTATACTGTTATCAAATTTTTATGAAACTAGGCTCATACTTCAGCGTATGTTCTGTTTCTCCGATTTCACATCTTAATGTTTCTTCAAGAAACCATGCTTCCATCGCAATTGAAAGTTAAAGTTAAATTTGATAAACCTGAAGTTTTGGAACTACCTTAGACTTCTTGGAACTCAAAAGATTGTAAAACTGTAGCTAATCTTAAGAAAATTATCATGATTAAAAATCCATTTTCTTTCAACTAAACTTTTTTAAGCCCAATTAACCCAACATACATTTACTTTAGAAACAGCCAGGTATATTGACGGTCCATTTTAATGTTGTTTAACATTTTAGATGAATTATCTAGTCTTTCGTATCACTAGTGTTTACTGGGAGCAATATGTATGTGCAATTTTTGTCCTACAAAGAAACATACACATAAACACACACATATTGCATACAGTCTGTATCATATGCTTCTTCTCTGTCATTGTGGACTTGGAAAAACTAAAAAAAAGGTGGTGGTGTAATGCCAGCCAGAATTTTACGAACACAAACAGCCGTCATCTCTCCATCGTTGTTTCTATACAACCATTCTCCCTTGTTCAAATACAAACAGTTGTCATGCCTTTGCCATAATTTTTGTTTCTCGACTGTAGCAGAGTTAAAAACAGGCAGGCAGATAGATAGATAGGCAGGCATACAGGCGGACGCAATTCTTTCTATACGCTTTGCCTAGAGCTCTTGTTTGTTGATTGAGTTTCATATGTGGCCGGTTTATTTCGTTCAAATTTATTTTCTTTCCACTTCTTTACATTTTATCTCTCACTCTCTCATGAGCAGAGGTTTTCGATTTGTTTATGAATTTGCTCTCTCTTCTCTCGACCTCTTTTTTGGATTCGTGTTGTTTTTATATTTGGACGCTGCTTGGTGAGACAATTTTTGCAATTTATACTTTTAGTTTGTATTCTACAGTCCTTGGTGTTGGCGTTGCTTTGTGTGGATTCGGGAAAGTGTTTTTTTTATTAAAACTTTGTAACTTGTTTCCCTTGTTTTACCGTTTTGTTATTTCGGTGTCAACGACGCTTGTATTTAGCGAGAGGAGGAGGGTTTTATACAAAAAACAAAAAATTGTGTATACTGACGACTGCTGTGCTGTATCCATAGCTGGCTGGCTGGTTGGTTGACTGACTGGATGGTATTGTGAAGTTTTGCTTGTATTTCTCGAACAAGTTACACATCAAATTGGCGGCATACGAAACGAGTATAAGAAAGCAAAGCATTATAAATAAAATGGGGAAAAAGGTAAGAACAAATAATATTCGTTTGCGTTATCAAGCAAATTGCCAACATTTTCCAAACATTGCCTTTATGTATATATCGATTAATAAAATGGGGCCACAGCTGTAGCTTAAAAGGTAAATAGTTAGGTCTAAGAATAGGTTTTAATTTATGTTTTTTTTTTGTTATCCATATTTTTAGATTTCATTGATGTTTATGGGAAAAGGTCTTTTGTAGAGATGAGTCGTAGAGTCGTGCACTACAACGCTAATCAGTTTAATTTTTGTTTTTTTGTTTTGTTTCAAAAAGCGACCTTCATGCTTTTTGTATAAGTGTTGCCACATGGACTTAGCAATTCGTAGAGCTTCTTTTATAATACAATCGAAAATACCTTTTATAATCTCATTAGTTTTTATGGATTTTATATAACGAAGTAATTTAAAAATAGGCATATCAAATTTTTGGGGAACAAAGTTAGATCTAGTAAAGGGTTTTTCATTAAAAACGGGGAGAAAGTCTAGTTCAACTGGTGCAGTTCAGTTGACTTTTCTGATTTTTATTTTATATTCGGTGGAAAGGGTATATTGGGTTTGTGCTGATGTTTGTAACGCATAGAAATTTTGGTCTGAGACTCACCTTTTAGTATACCAATCGACTTAGAATCACTCCCTGAGTTGTTTTAACGATATCCGTCCGGCTGGCCGGTTATCCATGTAAGCTTGTTATCATTGTACAGGTCGTAACTTTAAAGATAATTTGATGAAATTTGGCACAGGCTCATATTTTGGCCCAATGCCTTTTTGGGCGAAATCGGATTACTATTTCGGGTACCTCCCATAGGGATGCCTTCTCGGAATAGAGTTTTTGGCCCTTTTTAGCCACAAATTTAGTTGCATTTTTATAATATTCAGCACAAATATTGCTTATGATAACCTTAATCAGTGTACCTATATTTTGTAAATATAAACCAATAACAAAAATTTGGTAATAATCGATCCACAATTGACCCTAGCTCAGGCCCTTAGATGGAAATGACATGAATCTCGAAATTTTTAAAAAATATGATATAATATATGTACGTATGTATGTATGTCTCTTAGACTTAAGGAAAATTTGTTAAATTGTTGGTCCATATTTGACCTTAGTAGTGAAGGGTATCATATAGTCGGCTTAACCGACTATAGCTTTTCGTACTTGTTTTTTTTTCTTGTTAGGGGCTTTACATAGCTTTTGTTTGATAGGTTTTTTTGGGTCGGAAGCTTTTTTTTTGGGAGATAAGCCGATTGAGATATCTCATCTGAAAGATATTTCGAAGCACTTTCACATGATATCGGTGCAAAAATAAGAGAGATATATCTATTTGTATTTCGGAAATTTAAAGCTCTATATCTCCCAAACCAAAAATTTCCGACCAAAAATTTTTACACCATTCTTAAAATTAAAAGTTCTTTATGGGCTGTAAAAATTAAAGATCAATATTCGGTTATTGAATGATAGCGATTCCCGTTCACATAACATGATCATCACGGATTAAGTTATGGTTTTAACTCTTTAAAAACGGCGATTTTGACATCGAAGACCGGCATGGCGGTGGAAGGTTGCATAATTTTAGGCATAACCTGATCAAGACTCGTTTCAAGCCTTAATTGGCCTTAAAGACATGGGAATGATTCCGAAAGAATAGATTTTCATTGTAAAATTTTTTCTATAGAAAAATTTTCATTATAAAATTTTTTCTATAAAAAAAATTTCATTATAAAATTTTTTCTATAGAAAACTTTTCATCATAAAATTTTTTCTATAGAAAAATTTTCATTATAAAATTTTTTCTATAGAAAAATTTTCATTATAAAATTTTTTCTATAGAAAAATATAGAAAATGGTTCAGAAACATATGATTTCGGATTTAACTTGATTGGGAACAGCTGCTTGCATGGCAAATACGGAAGGGATTTCTGCATCACATTGTGGCTTGATTGGGCTTATTATGATAATCCCAAGCGCAGAAAATCATGGGGATGTCCTGGCGATGCTTGCACGTCGACGGCTAAAACAAATATTCACGGTTCCAAAGTCATTCTCTGCATTTGGTGGTTCCAACTTAGTGGTTAGCCTAAACAATAAATCTGGCAGCCCTGCCGTTTCATAACTATAAATACAATTTGTATTAACCAAAGAAGAAAGATGAAAAAACTCGTTATTTCTATTTCTAATTCATTGATTTGTTAATTTTTGATATTGCGGAAGAATAAAATGCCGCGTGGTTCATATCTAACCGATTCTGAACAAAAGCGAATTTCTAATTATTTAAAGAACGGCTTCAGTTATCGTGCAATTGCAAAGAAAATGAATCGTTCTCATGTCGTTGTCGCAAATTTTGCAAAAGATCCCAACGGTTACGGTACAGAAAAAACTGGTGGACCTAAACAGAAGCTTTCTGAAAGTGACAAGCGTGAAATTGTTGACTGTGCCAGCGACACTATGAAGAGTCTTAGCAAAATAATCAATGAATGTCAGTTGAATGTGTCCAAATCAACGGTCAGTAGAATCTTGAAAAATTCCAAAACCAGCGCAAAGGCAAGTCTATTTTATTGAAAGATATTTTTTCTGAAAAGAAAAACTTTAACACTGAAAGTCCATATTGCTAGTGGGGAGACCTATGTCGGGGACAGCTAAGTGGTATTTATAGAAAGCACGCTGTAACTAATTTGGTATAAAGTACAAAAATAACTTTAAAATTTGTAAATGTTTGTTAGTAACATTATTTTGCCTTAACGTATATACATAAAATCTTACACATCTTTTCTTCCCTAAACATTTTAGCCCTGTCGATATGTCCTGGAGCGTCGAGAACTTAAAGACAAGCCCCGTAAAATTCTCAACCTGGAGGAACGTATTCAGGCCATACGCATGTACGATGAGATCCCCGTATATCAAAGAGTAGCATCGGCCTTTAAGTGTAGTTGGGAGCAGATTAAAAATATCGTTGCAAATCGCAAAGAAATTCTAAAATATTATGCATCTTGCCAAATCATAGATGTCATGAAGGACGATCCGAAGGTGGTGCGTCATAAGAAAATCAATTTTTTGGGTAACTGTATGTATGAGTATATAAAACGAGCACATTTTCACAAGATTCAAAATGTAACGGATGACATAATACGAGATCGTGCCATGGAATTTAAAGATATCATTAAAATTGAGAAATTCTTTCCCAATCGTGCTTGGATACGAGATTTTAAGTCCGTCTTTAATATAAACTTAGAACATATAAATCAGATTATTATAACAAGAAAACCTCAAAGATCTTTAAATTGCAAAGATATCATAACATACTGTGCCAAAGAAGTGGATAATGCTCTGTCCTCGCAGCCGGGAAGCACGAGAAATCAAATGTTACCCGATGCAGAAGGTAATGATGCTATGGAAATTGGTGAAGATGGGGAACAAAATAATGATGATGACGATCCTTTAGAGGGATTTGACGACGACGAAGGGGAGCCAGATGATGTAGATGGAGCTGATGATGAAATGATAAATGAAAATGAAGAGGGACCCACCATAAATTATGGCGACTATGAGGATTATCATGATGATTCACAGGAAGATATTAAGCCTGATTTAAACGAATTGGAAAATAAAGTAAATAAGTCAAAAAAATCGGATGGACTTTTGGGTCCAGAGGAAATAAAAGATGAACCTAATGAGAATACATCTATACTAGAAAGTTGTCTTCTAGGTAGAGATAAAAGTTCTAAGCAATCATTTCAAAAACCGCCTCCCAAACGTCCCTCAACTTCTTCATCATCCGCATCTACAGCGTCTAAACCTCTGGTACCTTCTTCTATAAGCAGTTACGAGGAAGCATTAAGATTAATGCGTCCTTTGGAAGAGTTTGCCATATTCGAAGAAGATTTTAAAGCTATAAATCTCCTGAACCAACTGAGTCAAGTCTATGAAAAAGCTAAAAAGCGCAGACGTGTGGAATGAAAGGTTTAATAGTAAGAACAAGTATTTATAAATATGTATTAGTTTAATAAATGTGATAAGCATAAATGTAAATATAATATAATTAATAAAAAAATAAATGGTCTATTTAATTATCTTAGTAAGGCAAAATAAGTAAAAATGGAACAATTTCAAATATATTTAGCCTTATTACGTACGACTTCGACAGTTAGTACTAGATTAAAGAAAACATCAATACAATTTCATTGATCTAATACTAACTGTCGTAGTCGACAGATCTTACCCTAATACTGTTATATACTATACCCTAATACTGTTATGCTATATAATTTCTGTTTCTATCAATATCGATTACGATATTTTAAAAAAAATTTAC
This sequence comes from Stomorhina lunata, assembly GCA_933228675.1. Classification (NCBI taxonomy): domain Eukaryota; kingdom Metazoa; phylum Arthropoda; class Insecta; order Diptera; family Rhiniidae; genus Stomorhina; species Stomorhina lunata. The sequence goes on along the minus strand of OW121742.1, from coordinate 43,613,287 downwards.
AGATAACGATTATGTATTCTAAAATACCACAAAAAAAACAACCCTTTGTAATACAACCTAAAATATCTATTAAACGTATTTTGAACTGCTCCTTTCCATATTTTTTATTTTTTTAATTTGGACATTTAATGGAAATTTAGATAATTTTGTTCCTGTCCCAAATTATCTGCTCTTGTCCCAATTTATGTGAACCACCTTGTGAATACTTGATAACACAGTGAATGACTAACGAATGCAACTCTGATTCAAAAAAAATTAATGAATGATCTAGAGTTGTAAAATTTAAATGATTACTTAATAGCTTTTTCTGAATACAATTAAACATTTGAAGCATAGCCGCGAATAACGTTTTAAAAGCCGATTTTTTTAAAACCTGTTTTTTTGCAGATTACAGTCAACTTGACCCTGTTACGTTGCTCAATCACCAAATCAGCCAAAATTATGCACCTTATCGCTATCAAAATACAATTAGAAAAACAAATTATCTATATATTGCCTGCTACTTTTAAAACGTTTTTTACGAATTGTGAACAATTTCAATTTTGTCGCTTACAACGTTATTCGCGGCTATGCTTCATTTATTGATCGGCTTAATACAAAAAAGGTGTAACTCAATTTTTTATTTCTGGCAGGCAAATGTGCTTATCTGTTGTTATTGTAGTCCTTGGTTGGATTTCCGAGTCGTTCCAGTACGAAGAATAAATTGCCATGAGAACGTTTCATGTTTTCACTGATTGGTTATAATAAATAATATGAAGGCAGTGGAAAATTCTGACTCTAATTGCGAATATGCACATGGTATTCGAAAAAAACAAGTAAGAAAGTGCTACAGTCGGTCAATCCCGACCATACAATACCCTTCACCACTAAGGTCAAAGGTGTACTTTTTCCTGTTTAAAGGCAAATATATTTTGCCATAATACAAACATTTTCTCAAAACTTATATATTCAAAATGTTTCCGTCATTTGGACTTATATGAGAGCTAGGGTCAAATGTGGACCGATTATCTTGAAATTTTGCAAATTGATTACAGTTTTTACAAAAATTATGTATGCAAAAAATAAACCCGAAACTCTCATTATCTTTAGATTTATGAGTGTTTTAGTGAGTTTGTATGGGAGCTATGGTCAAATGTGGACAGATTTCAACGGAATTTAGTACAGTGATTTTAGTTTATATAAGCAGTATTTGTTTCAAATTTCATGAAAAATATTGATATTTGTGGCCAAAATATCAATTCCGGGAAGTGGGACCTATGGGAGGAACCATAAATAATGGACAGATTTTGACGAATTTCAATAGCCATGGTCCCACTATCAAAAAAATTATCTGTGCCAAATTTCATCACTTTGATTACATGGGGGTCCAGCCAGCCAGTCGGACGGGCTGACATCGCTAAATCGACTCAGAAATTGATTCTAAGCTTATTAGTATATTACATGGTTAGACAAATATTTATATGCGTTATATACATATGCACAAAACTTATTATACCCTTTTCACCTATGGTGGTGAAGGGTATAAAAACGACTTATTTGCATGACACCAAATGAAACCATGAAACCAATAATAGGTTTCAAACCTGATAAGTTTTCAAACCGACTTGGATTCTGTGATTAATTTTAAAAATAAGAAACTTATTTTTAAAATGCAACCCTAAAAATACTGATTTTTTCACTTATGCATCTGAGTACTCAACAACCAAATACCCAGCACTCTTGCATCACTTATTCGTAGCTGTTTATTATTACAAAGGCGGAAAATAGAGTTTAGTTTACCAATTTTAAATAGCATTTTATTAACAAAAAACAAGGTTTATTAAAATATAAAGACAAAAGGAAACATGTCCACTACACAGGCCACCAAAAACTGCATTACTTTAAAGGGTTCAGCTCAGATTATAGCAGAATATCTAAAGTACGGTATCAATTCCATACTCTTTCAAAGAGGCATTTATCCGGCAGAAACATTTGAAAGTACACAACAATATGGCCTCACCATACTAATGTCCAAAGATCCTAAAATAGAGGAATTTCTAAAAAAGGTTCTCGAACAGACTGAAGGTAAATTATAAGAAAACAGAAAAACTGATTCCTAGAAGATGTTATATTATGTTCTCCACTTTCAGAATGGCTGGCCAAGAATATGATTAACAAAATCTCCATGGTTATTACAAATGCCCACACCAAAGAAGTGCTGGAGTGTTGGGATTTTAAAATGAATGCCGAACTGGGCGATGGTGATACAAGTGATGCCAGCAAATTGACCTCCTCCAAAGAACTGAAACGCATACAAAATGAAATACGTGATGTTATGCGTCAAATATCGGCCACTGTTACCTATTTGCCTCTGTTGGATTGCATTTGCACTTTTGACGTTATGATTCATACTCTACAAACCTGTGATGTACCGGAAAGTTGGGATGAAACAGGTCCGGCTTTCATACAAAATGCTCAAGCCGTACAATTACGTTCCTTTTCAACGGGTCTACATAAAGTTGATACTGTAGTCAATTATAAAATGGCTTCATAGAATTCATGGAAGCGGTTGTTAGAAATTTTTTGTCTATTATTGTCCATCAGTCAACATCAACCTCATTTTGTTTTACGGTTTTATAAAGTACATAAATTATTTTTCCGTCTGTTTTTAATTTTTTTTCATAATTTGACTCTAAAATTTATATTAATAATAACTTTTTAATTTATGCAAAACACTTGTCGTCTTGTGGAATTTCAAAAATTCAGTGGAACGATCTAAATAAGAGGTAAGTCAAGGATGTCTTTCTAATACATTTTTTACTCTATCACCATGTGCATGTGGGCATTTAACCATATCCATAGTAGTGTTAGGTTTGACAGCAATATATTTTTTATATATAAATTTCTAACGGCACAATTAGAAATATTTTATTTTTAAAAAATTTCCTATAAATGTCATACATACATAATTCCCACTACATTCCAATTGGAACAAGGGTACTTCTCTAAGATTATAATTTTAGACTCATTGAAAGGGAATTACGTTTTACCTCCAGCTCCGAACGGTAAATGCATTAGTTAGAGAAGTTTTACATAGCCTAATACTCAATAACCAGTGGCTAGCTAAGTTATAAGTTGAACTGCTTTTGTCAAATTTCGAAAAATTTCCTATAAATAGTCCATTTTATTATAAAAATCAATTTTTAAAAAATTTCCTATAAATAGTCAATTTTCGAAAAATTTCATATAAAAAAATAATTTTTGAAAAATTTCCCATAAATATTAAAATTTTTAAAAATTTCCTATAAATAGTAAATTTTCGAAAAAATTTCTTATAAATAGTAATTTTTCGAAAAATTTCCTTAAAAAAAAGTAAATTTTTAAAAAATTTCCTTAAAAAAGTAAAGATTTGAAAAATTTCCTATAAATAGTCGAATTTCGAAAAATTTCCTATAATAGTCAATTTTCGAAAAAATTCTTAAAAAAAATCAATTTTCGAAAAATTTCATATCAAAACACAATTTTTGAAAAATTTCCAATAAATAGTCAGTTTTTGAAAAATTTCCTATAAAAAGTCAATTTTCGAAAAGTTTCCTTAAAAAGTCAATTTTCGATAAATTTCCTATTAAATAAGTTTTCGAAAAATTTCCTATAAACAGTCAATTTTTGAAAAATTTCATATAAATAGTCAATTTTCGAAAAATTTCTTATACATTTATTTTTGAAAAATTTCTTTTAAATAGTAATTTTTGAAAAATTTTCTTTAAAAAATCATTTTTCGAAAAATTTCCTATAAATAGTCAATTTTCGAAAAATTTCCTTTAAAAAATAGTAAACTTTTGAAAAATTTCCTTTAAAAAGTCAATTTTCGAAAAATTTCCTATAAAAAGTCAATTTTCGAAAAATTTCCTATAAAAAGTCAATTTTCGAAAAATTTCCTATAAAAAGTAAATTTTCGAAAAATTTCCGATAAATAGTAAATTTTCGAAAAATTTCCTATAAAAAGTAAATTTTCGAAAAATTTCCTACAAAAAGCAAATTTTCGAAAAATTTACTATAAAAAGTAAATTTTCGAAAAATTTCCTATAAAAAGTAAATTTTCGAAAAATTTCCTATAAAAAGTAAATTTTCGAAAAATTTCCTATAAAAAGTAAATTTTCGAAAAATTTCCTATAAAAAGTAAATTTTCGAAAAATTTCCTATAAAAATAGTCAATTTTTGAAAAATTTCCTATAAATAGTCATTTTTCGAAAAATTTCCTATAAATAGTCAATTTTCGAAAAAAATTTTATAAATAGCCAATTTTTGATAAATTTGCTATAAATAGTCAATTTTTGAAAAATTTCATATAAATAGTCAATTTTTGAAAATTTTCCTATAAATAGTAAATTTTCGAAAATTTTCCTATAAATAGTTAATTTTCGAAAAATTTCCTTTAAATTGTCAATTTTCGAAAAACTTCCTTTAAATTTCAATTTTCGAAAAATTTCCTTTAGTATCAATTTTCGAAAAATTTCCTATTAATAGTTAATTTTCGAAAAATTTCCTTTAAATTGTCAATTTTCGAAAAATTTCCTTTAAATTGTCAATTTTCGAAAAATTTCCTATAAGTGGTCAATTTTCGAAAAATTTCCTATAAGTGGTCAATTTTTGAAAAATTTCCTATAAATAGTCAATTTTTCAAAAATTTCCTTTAAAAATTCAATTTTCAAAAAAACAATCTTATAAACAGTATATTTTCAAAAAATTTCCTTTAAATAGTAAATTTTCATAAAAATTTTCTATAAATAGTAAATTTTCGAAAAATTTCCTATAAATAGCCAAATTTTATTCGGAATACTTTTTATGTATAAAAAAATATTTATCTTCCTAAGACTAATAACTTTTGTACTCATTACTTTTGTAATCATTAAGTAAATTTTTGAAGATTATCATCTTTATAAACTACAAAATTTTTAAGTATCTGTTCACGTTGTGATTTGGAAACATTCTCAATTCATTCTCATTCAATTGCTTATCTGAAAACAAATAGTTATATTTATTGTCTCATTTAGTTTTCGTTTATTTATAACAAAACAAAATAAATGTCGTTTCCATGAGTTATTCTGTACATTTGTTGTAGTTGTTGAAGTGCTCTGATTGTAGACCTGCGCTCTAATTGTCTGATATGATGATGATACGTATGAACCTCCTAAAACTTGTGGCTTTATTTTTATCAACAGTCGGTATAGTCATTTTAATGATTATCCACTACAAAGGGAGAGTTGGTATATTTGTTTTTTAAGATTTATTTGTAACATAAGATTTTGGTTACTAGAAAATTTCGGAATTTAAATACAAAGTTTTTCTTTAGTTTATGTTTATGTATGTTTATTAAAGCACAGCTTATTTGAATAATTACACATTTTTATAGTAAATTATATAGAAATTCATTTTCTTAGAAAATTTGTTAATAATAATATTTACAAAAAAGAAAAATTAACTTAAAGAACTATAATAACAATAAATACACTTTGGCATTTAATTTTTGGTATAAAAAAAAAATAGTAAATTCAAGAGTAAATTTTAAAGAGTTCAATCAAAGACCATATAATGTTTGTTCCCGTACTTTGACGAAACAACCAAAAACGTGTTCCCATACACATTTTTCAATGCAAATTGTTGTTTTTTGAGTAATTTCTGACAACTTCGAAATGTTTGGGTGGTTTCGTTAGAGTACGGGAACAAACATATAATATAAAGATATTGCACTCCATACATTTTTTTTTTCTGTCAAATGTGAAATTAAAGCGGTAAAGAGCAACAAAAACACATAAACTCACAAACAAACATACATTTCATGAGCACGTGTGTGTGCCTTAGCTTTCTCTCATTGAATAATCGTCCCCATTAGTTGTTTCCGAGTTAGAGTGAAAGCGATAATGGGACTTTTCAAAACGACCATATGGCAAATCAATGTATGGAAGTGCAACATCATCATATTATAGACTTTGGTTCAAATGTATTTGAAATTGCAATTGGTAAACTTTCACTTAAAACTTTACACCATTTTCCACAACGGGTTATATATACAATACACCAGCAAATCCTCCACTGCCTCCTCTAATCTATATCAACATCCTCATCTTCGTTATTCTCTTTACGATCTAATTCTCTCAAAACCTCATCGGCTCTTGTTATTAGTCCAATCAAACGAAAGTTCTCACGCTCTAAAGCGAAATCCTCTAAAAGTTTTAAATACTTTCTACCCTCGGCATAGGAACGTATAGGTGGCAATGAGGGCTGTTCATCGTCGGATCTTAGACGTTTATGACTCGAACGATTAGAGGGTGGCTGAGGTGTGAGGGAGGGAATATTATTTTGTAATGATGACGAAGAAGTGGAAGGTTCATTTCTTGGGGTTGGAGCTTTTGTCAAAGGAGGCATTGGTGGTATTTCTTTAGGTCTGGAAACAGTTGCGAGAGCTGGTGGTGGTGGTGGGGAAGAGTTATTTTCTGTTGGTTTTTCATGTTCTACTGGTGCTGTAGTTTCTTCGGTTTTAATGCGTTTTCTTAAAGAAGACAGACTAAGATCATCTAGAGAATCATTTGTGGATTCCTCAATCATATCCTTGTTGGCCAAAGGTATGGCCACAACATGTGTAGGAGGTAAAGTTGTTTGAGGTTCTTTGGGCCGACTATCCGTCTCATCTTCGTCATCTGTTATATACTCCTTTTTGATTTTAATAACTTCTGTTTCAGGTTTATCCACTAGGAATTCCTCGTCTTTGGGTTCTTCTTTAATTTCCTTTTTAATTTCTATTATAGGAGGAGGTACAATCACTTGTTGTTCTTTGGCGTTATTATTGTTGTTATTCCTATTGATTTGAGGCGTTGCAACTAAAGCTGCTGTTGATGTTGTAGTTGTATTCAAGGCATTTGATGGTTGACCCAATGAAGCCAAAGGTATAATAGTCATGGTCATGGGTCCAGAGCCTTGTTTTTGTCCTGGCGCCACTATGGGTGTGGCTACCAGGACTTTCTGAGACATACCGGGCAAACCATTACCAGCCAAGGGCAAAGCGACCAACTGCCGTATGCCTTGTAATTGGCTGTGAGGTAATATTTGTACAGCATTAGCTGGCGGCTCAGATTTCTTTTGTTCATTTTTATCCTTAATCTTTTTTCTCAACAAATTCTTTACCTTCATCTCTCCCTCGTCACTGTGTATGCTTATACAATCATTCTCCTCCTCTTCAGCATCATCTAAGCACACAGCTTCATCATCGTTTTCATCATCATCGTCGGATACTGGTGAACATTCAGATAGAACATCTTTCATAACATCCTTAATCTGCACCGAATGTCCCTGGGTATAGCCAATATCCAGCAATTTACTATCACATGTTGATATATTATAGGTTGAGCGAAATTTAACACACCACTCGGGGTGGGGAAAGAAATTCTTTAAACCCACGACACTCTTAAATTGCAGAGCCATTTTTTGGATAAGGCCATCTGTTATTAGAATATCCTTATAATACATCATTCTGCGTATCCACTCGTACACGGCCTTGCCCAACATGGACTCTTTAACAATCTTCATTTCCAATGTCTTGACATCGCGGCACTTGCGTGTTCTCTGTTCCCAGGCACTTAATATACTCTCTTTTTGCTGGACTATACGTTTTATTTGATCTGGGCTGCAGTGAAACATGCGTCCGATACGTTTGTACACGGGACGTTTTTCGTATTCACGTATGGCGGCAACTTTTTCGTTGAGTGCCAAAACATTTTTGCGTTTTATGCGATTGTCAAAGACTACTTTTTCGACTCGGGGCACCTGTAATGAGAGAGAAGTGCAATTAAAATTTATAATTTGGACTTTTGGTATTATTTAAAAGAGAAAAGTAGAATTTTTTTCTTAATTCAAAATTTTAGTAAAAAGCAAAATTTTTGTTTTTGATTTCCAAGATGTTACAACCACGATGAGGAAAAATATTAAAATTCAGTCTTAAGGACCCCTAAGGACCTACCCGAGGCATATCTTTTTAAAACATAAGTAATTTTAGAAGAATTGGAGTTACAGCATTGAAACGTTGCACAATTGAAATTTTACCGAAAAGCAATTTTCGAAAAATTTCCTTTAAAAAGTAAATTTTCGAAAAATTTCCTATAAAAAGTCAATTTTCAAAAATTTCCTATAAGTAGTCAATTTTCGAAAAATTTCCTTTAAAAAGTAAATTTTCGAAAAATTTCCTATAAAAAGTCAAATTTCGAAAAATTTCCTATAAAAAGTCAATTTTCAAAAAATTTCCTTTAAATAGTCAATTTTCGAAAAATTTCCTTTAAAAAGTAAATTTTCGAAAAATTTCCTATAATAGTCAATTTCCTATAAATAGTCAATTTTCGAAAAATTTCCTATAAATAGTCAATTTTCGAAAAATTTCCTATAAATAGTCAATTTTCGAAAAATTTCCTATAAATAGTCAATTTTCGAAAAATTTCCTATAAATAGTCAATTTTCGAAAAATTTCCTATAAATCGTCAATTTTCGAAAAATTTCCTATAAATAGTCAATTTCGAAAAATTTCCTATAAATAGTCAATTTTCGAAAAATTTCCTATAAATAGTCAATTTTCGAAAAATTTCCAATAAAAAGACAATTTTCGAAAAATTCCCTATAAATATTCAATTCTCGAAAAATTCCCTATAAATAGTCAATTTTCGAAAAATTCTCTATAAATAGTCAATTTTCGAAAAATTCCCTATAAATAGTCAATTTTCGAAAAATTCCCTATAAATAGTCAATTTTCGAAAAATTTCCTATAAAAAGTCAATTTTCGAAAAATTTCCTATAAAAAGTCAATTTTCGAAAAATTTCCTATAAAAAGTCAATTTTCGAAAAATTTCCTATAAAAAGTCAATTTTCGAAAAATTTCCTATAAAAAGTCAATTTTCGAAAAATTTCCTATAAAAAGTCAATTTTCGAAAAATTTCCTATAAAAAGTCAATTTTCGAAAAATTTCCTATAAAAAGTCAATTTTCGAAAAATTTTCTATAAAAAGTCAATTTTCGAAAAATTTCCTATAAAAAGTCAATTTTCGAAAAATTGCCTATAAAAAGTCAATTTTCGAAAAATTTCCTATAAAAAGTCAATTTTTCAAAAAATTTCCTAAAAATAGTCAATTTTCCAAAATTTTCCCATAAAAAGTCAATTTTCGAAAAATTTCCTATAAATAGTCAATTTTCGAAAAATTTCCTATAAATAGTCAATTTTCGAAAAATTTCCTATAAATAGTCAATTTTCGAAAAATTTCCAATAAAAAGACAATTTTCGAAAAATTCCCTATAAATATTCAATTCTCGAAAAATTCCCTATAAATAGTCAATTTTCGAAAAATTCCCTATAAATAGTCAATTTTCGAAAAATTTCCTATAAAAAGTCAATTTTCGAAAAATTTCCTATAAAAAGTCAATTTTCGAAAAATTTCCTATAAAAAGTCAATTTTCTAAAAATTTCCTATAAAAAGTCAATTTTCGAAAAATTTCCTATAAAAAGTCAATTTTCGAAAAATTTCCTATAAAAAGTCAATTTTCGAAAAATTTCCTATAAAAAGTCAATTTTCGAAAAATTTTCTATAAAAAGTCAATTTTCGAAAAATTTCCTATAAAAAGTCAATTTTCGAAAAATTGCCTATAAAAAGTCAATTTTCGAAAAATTTCCTATAAAAAGTCAATTTTTCAAAAAATTTCCTAAAAATAGTCAATTTTCCAAAAATTTCCCATAAAAAGTCAATTTTCGAAAAATTTCCTATAAATAGTCAATTTTCAAAAAATTTCCAATAAAAAGTCAATTTTCGAAAAATTCCCTATAAATAGTCAATTTTCGCAAAATCCCCTATAAATAGTCAATTTTTGAAAAATTCCCTATAAATAGTCAATTTTCGAAAAATTTCCTATAAAAAGTCAATTTTCGAAAAATTTCCTATAAAAAGTCAATTTTCGAAAAATTTCCTATAAAAAGTCAATTTTCGAAAATTTTCCTATAAAAAGTCAATTTTCGAAAAATTTCCTATAAAAAGTCAATTTTCGAAAAATTTCCTATAAAAAGTCAATTTTCAAAAAATTTCTTACAAAAAGTCAATTTTCGAAAAAATTTCCTATAAAAAGTCAATTTTCGAAAAATTTCCTATAAATAGTCAATTTTCGAAAAATTTCCTATAAATAGTCAATTTTCGAAAAATTTCCTATAAATACTCAATTTTCGAAAAATTTCCTATAAATAGTGAATTTTCGAAAAATTTCCTATAAATAGTCAATTTTCGAAAAATTTCCTATAAATAGTCAATTTTCGAAAAATTTCCTATAAATAGTCAATTTTCGAAAAATTTCCTATAAATAGTCAATTTTCGAAAAATTTCCTATAAATAGTCAATTTTCGAAAAATTTCCTATAAATAGTCAATTTTCGAAAAATTTCCTATAAATAGTCAATTTTCGAAAAATTTCCTATAAATAGTCAATTTTCGAAAAATTTCCTATAAATAGTCAATTTTCGAAAAATTTTCGATAAATAGTCAATTTTCGAAAAATTTCCTATAGTCAATTTTCGAAAAATTTCCTATAAAAAGTCAATTTTGTAAAATTTTCTATAAAAAGTCAATTTTCGAAAAATTTCCTATAAAAAGTCAATTTTCGAAAAATTTCCTATAAAAAGTCAATTTTCGAAAAATTTCCTTCATACAGTCAATTTTCGAAAAATTTCCTATAGTCAATTTTCGAAAAATTTCCGATATATAGTGGAATTCCATCATCTAGTATCATGTATAAAATTTCTAAGTTAAGGCATTTTTAAATATCTTCAAGACGTTGCCAAATATAGTGCAAAGTGTGATTTAAAATTCGTTATTGAACTCAAAAATAATTTAATAAAATTTTTACATAATTTTAGCAAAGTTTAAATTTATCTAACAAAATTCAAATTACTATTTATAATGCATTCAAAATCGCATGTGTCTCTATAAAAATTAGACACACATCCAAACAAATTCCATCTTATATGCAAATACAATCAAATATATAAAGTCAAACACTTGAAAATGTAATGAATTATAGTTTCTGCTTCGGCGCAGTATCAACCAAAGGCACCAAATAGGAAAAAGTCATTTTTGTTTGTCCAAAAAAACATGTACAAAATAAAATTTCATATATTAATAAAGATAAAGAAAACATTAGAATCTGTTAATTGTGGGATGATAGAAAAAATTTAAATCAGAACTTACCTTATTGTGGTCATTGATGGTGGTTATTGTAACATCTTTGGTATTGTTGTTATTTGTAGCTAATGACGTTGATGATGATGTTCTAGTTGAGGGTTTCATTATTTTATTTAGTTTTGTTGTTGTTGCTGTTGCTGTTAGCTCGGCCTTTTATTAAACCAATGCAACCATAACAATGACTATCAAACTTGACAATTTTGATTTATGCAAATTTAGCAAAAATTTCTTAATATTTTGTAGGTATAAAAGTTATATTCCGTGTTTTTTTTTTTAATAATGCCGGCCAGTTTTTTTACTTTTAAGCTGACTATTAAGTATTTTAATTATAAATTTTTAAAAACATGAAGATAGTAGAGTCTTGCATTAATTGGGGGGTTAAAAGCTTTTCCTGAATTACTTCTCTTTGGGTTGGTTGGTTGGTTGGTTGATATAGTGACGTTTCCCTTTGTTTTGCTTTTAATATGCTGTTAATTACGTTTCAAGTGTAAGTGTGTGTAAGAGTGTTGATGTTGATTTCCATTAATTGTTCCTTCCTTTTCACCTTTTCTACTTTGCGCCTGTGTTGTATTTCAGCTATAAGATATTTTATAGTATATAGAACCCACTTGGTACTATCTGCTCTACATGTAGAGATGTAAGCAGAAAAAAAAAAACAACAACCGAGGCCTTTTTTCTGTTTTCAAAGCACCAGCACTTTTTTTGTATAATACAAATACGAGCGTTTGAATGAATGTGTGACTCCACGTTATGTTAACTTCTTCCCAGCACTAGCCACACACGTTTATAATACACAACGTTTAATAAACAACTAGAACTTTGCGTTTAGTCAACAGCGGAAGCAACCCGTATAACGTTCCGTCGTCATGCGGAGAGTACATTGGCTTGTCAGAGAGAGTTTTTCCTTGGCTATGTACTCGCTCGCTATTTATATTTATAGATTTTGATTTCGAATGGCACAAAATAACTCTCGCTCTCTTTTATCATCACAGTGTCAAAACGAGTGATAGTGCGCCGGTGCCAGGGTGTTGTATCAGCTCTTTTTATTCGTATTTTTACATACTACGTGTTTAAGTGTATATATAATATTCAATACCAGGACGGTTGGGGGTTTATTCTTGAACATTTACCTACAAGCAAACGATTATACATAGTACATTATTAGTTGACTACGAGTATATTTCAATTTTTTTTCAGCAATTATTCTGTCTGACCGATATTGTAGAATATGATAAGCATTCGTTTTTTTTGTCTATTGTTATACATATCATTGTGCCCACCACTTGGCTTACAGGAGAGGGGGTTGCTACTTTAGTCTATTATTAAATTTTGTGTAATATTTTATTTATTTTTATTTACAAGTTCTCGCTCTTTTGAACTCATTTCTCTTTCAGATTCTACTCTAAATTTTAATATTTTTCAAATTAATTTATTTAAAATTTAAATGTTTATTTCAAACTTGCACGTGTTTAAACAAAAAACAAAAATCTATTGTATATGTATAACTAGCAATTTTTTAGTTCATTACTTGTCTCTCCGTTTAGTTCTTGCGCATAATCAGCTCAGTGGATACTGGTCATGACCCTACCTACGCTCTTCCATAAGTACATACTATGTAAATATATAAATGTATGTACATATGTTGTATACATATATTTTATATATTTGTGTAAGTATAAATAATATTTTATAGTATTTACAAATATTGAATAATTTCTTATCTTATTGAATTTCGAAAATGTTTTCATAATCATAACTTTATACCAACATAATTATCGAGATATTTCAAAAAATGACGAAGTTACTAAGCCATTAAACTATTTTTCGAATAATCAAATAAAAGCTGTACACAAACAAAATTAAGGGTTTTCAATCCTAAATGTTTAAGTGAATTTAAACAGAGGCTGCGTTTTAATACCTTATAAAGGGTGTCTAAGATTGAGCTATCATCTTAATATTGTCGGTCAAGCTCGACCATGTGATACCCTTTACCACTGAGGTCAAATGTCTTTTCTTTTTCTTGAACATCTGCTAAATTTTGTCATCATACAAACAAATTTCTTAACACAAAAATTACAATTGATTTGAAAATTACTCATTTTTTTGTCATTTAAGTTTTCAGGAACCGCTGTGGCATAGCAGGTTAGTCATCCGCCTAGCATACCAGAGGTCCCAAGTTCAATCCCTGGCCAGACCCACTTGAGAAAAATTAATTTTCAAAAAAAAGCGGCGGTTTCACCTCATAACTCAGTTAGCCACTGGCTATTGAGTATTTGGCTATCAAAAACTTCTCTAACTAATGCGTTTGCCGTTCGGAGCCGGCATTAAAACGTAGGTCCCTTTCAATGAGTCTAAAAATATAATCGGATTGCAGCTCATTGTACGAGAGAAGTACAACTTGTTCCAATTGGAATGTTGTCGTGGAAATTATTATATTATTATTATTAAGTTTTCAGGAATGTCTGTACAGTTGCATTGTTGACCAAATTTCAAAATTTGGAATTAATATTTCATTTGGTTTAAAAGTTATGATGTTTTTTGCTTATGATATAAAAAGTTATTATCCGAGACCAAGATTTTTGAAAGGCTATAAGTTAGCTTTCCGACCGTATATTGTGACCTGTTTGCCTACAGATCAACTCTAAAGCTCCTCTGTTCTAACTATACGAAATATCATTTAAGTATCTTTAACCGTTTAAAAGTTACAGGGTTATTTCTGAAATGACACTTAAAATAAGCTCTGTAATCATATTTTAAATTATTAAAAACTTATATTTTTACATTAAATTATGTTTTGAAAATAAATTGTTACTATTTTTAAGACCAGTCTCTATATTTTTGACAAAAAACTTTATGCACTTTGAAAGGTGCATATGGCAGTTAAGCCCTTTTGGTTTCAGAAAATATTCAACTTGTAGTCAAAAAGAAAACGTTTTTTACTATTTTAGTTTTAAGAGTTTTCTTTGCTGATGGTTTGTTTGACCCAATTCCAAAAATTTGGATTTAATGTTCCTTGTAGTTTAAAAGCTATAACGTGTTTTGCTTCTCCTGTTAAAAAAAAAACTAGAAGTGTAGTACGCCCTTTTGCATTCTAGGTGAAGATATATTTAAGCTATTACTGTCATTAGGCCTTATATGTGGACCGATTGTCTCGAAATTTGGTAATTTGATTACAGCTTATACAAAAATGATGAGTGCAACAAATGAACATAAAATTTTCATTACATTCTATACAAGAGCTATAGTCAAATATAAACCGATTTCAACAAAACATGGTACAGTGGTTTCTGTTTACATAAGCAGTATTCAATTTCAACTTCATGAAAATATACTGGCCTCAAATTCTCAATTTCGGAAAACTAGACCTACAGGAGGTACCAACAAGAATGGATTGATTTTAGCCATTTTCAATAGCAATGGTCCCACTTTGAAAATAAACGTCTGTACCAAATTTCACCAAATTATCTTTAGAATTGCGACATGTACTTTGATTACAAGGTTTGCATGTTGCAAGTCAGTTGAAACCAAACCAAAATTTTATAAGTATCAAAACTTTCTAGAGCCTTTTTTAATCTTTCCCTATTTAAAAAGATCGTAATGGATTCAGAGACAGTGGGATTTGTGGTTGCAAACTCATTACTTAGAACTTTACAGTCAGAAAAGCGAGGATTTCAAGAGTTTCGGATCCACTGGTCGTCCAACTGCCGCAAGTTTTTTGAATATAGTCTGTAACAGAGCCGATGTTTTCACTATTTTTCGAAGCTAGTTTCAAATGTTTTACAAAGACTGTCTCTTCGCATTCATGCCAATGTTTTTAAATCTGAAAACAGATGCTTTGTAAGGATTCCAGTTTGCGACATTCCTTTCAAAGTGTCAGAGGACCACCAGAGTGCTTCTTTATGGATTTTCTAGAGGTAAGGTAAGGTAGCGTTCATAGCAGAGGATATAGACAATGATTAGGGGAGTTTGTATGAATATTTTAATTCGTTCTTTTTGTATTTGGAAAGGGAGTACTTTTCCCTTTGAATATTAAATTCAATATAGCGTTGATCGAAAAAGGAGTAGTCATTCGATACTCTTCGCTGTTTACTAGCTCATGTCAAGAAGTTGCGGTCTTTTTACAACTATAAACGTGGGTACCGACCAAGATGCTGCAAAGAATAAGATCATATATAGAATGCGTACACAAAATTAAAAATTTGATTTGCTATACCGGTTTATAAATGCTATCTTGATGGATCCCTCAGTGCAACATATCTAGATCTATCCAATAAAATAAAGAAGTCTGCAAGAAGGGACAAGAGAATGTGGATAGACGAACAAGCAAGCCAAGCTGAATCAGACCTTGTATAACATATCAAGGGCGTTGTGTGGCAAACCTACTTACATTAACAGTCCCATCTTGAGTAGTAGTGGCACACTCCTTTCAACTCCGGATGAACAACTAATACGCTGGATGGAACACTTCAAGTCAACACTTAACAACCCTATTGGCTAACCTACGAATATACAACAAATGATTAAGGCAAATTCTTAATATACGGTGGCCGAATCGCATAAGAAATGAAGATCTACTTAATGCGACAAACCAAATCCCTGCTTCCACAGAGGTATGTCAACGGAAATGGCGTGGATAGGCCACACACTTCGAAGGCCAAATACCAACATTGCTCGACAAGCGCTTTGTTGGAATCCACAAGGAACCTGCACCTGCTAGAACGTGGAGAGGGTCAATTGATGCGGAGTTACAAGCAGCAAACTATTCATGAAATGATGTATGCCTAACATCTCGCAATAGAGTCCGATATGAAAGGATGGTTGAGGCCCTATGCTCCACTGGGAGTCAATGATAACAGAAGAAGAAGAAGGTATCTTAAATATTTCCTATTAAGGAACTATTTAAAAAATGCAAAATTGTATCTTTGGTTTTTTAAATATCCATAACTCGAAAACTGATATGACGTAAACCAAAAATATATATTTAATATATGGTATATAATAGTCAAGCTCTTATTTGGCAAGACAATTTTAGTTCGGGAGATATAGTGCCTTTAAGTTCCGAAACACAAATCGATATATCACTCTTATTTTCAAATACTTCGCTACTTCATTTTTATTCTCAGTGATGTTTGGGTTGTAACTGCTGTAGGAGTTGTCACAGAAAGATACGATTTTTGTTTATATCTTATTGTCCAGTCCTAGCTGATCTTATCGTCTGGGCAATCTGACTTTTCGAAATGAACGTTCAATATATATACATACTGGTTTAATGTAGCTCTAGGTGGCCTCACCTTCTATTTTATCCCTTCAGGTACCATGAAAGAACCCAAGTGACACTTACTTATACATCAGCCACTAGATGATCTTTGTTCTAATCGTCTAAGCAATTTAGGCTTTCGATATGAACGTTAAAAAATATAATCGTTTATTGATTTGTTAAATCATTGTTAATGTAGAAAACCTTTTATCAATTCAGGTAACAATCAAGGAAAGGTTACCGTTCTCTGACAAATGTAGGACTCAAGTGACGCTGAATTATACGTTAGCCACTTGTTTATGCTAACCAATGATACTTACATGCATAACATGTCTAGATTTTAAGATTTTTAAATTGTCTTGCTGATAGAAAAATAGAACTTCTTCAATAAGTTATGACTGTGCGTTCCCGTTGATGGCCTTACTTAACTAATATAAAAAACACGATGTTTTAAATTTACTTATTCAGTTTATTTCATTTACAGTTGGCAAAACGTTCTTTAAGAATACATGCGTCTATTTATTCACGTACATATGTATTTACGTATTCACCTCCACGGATTCCATATGAATGAAATAACCAAAACAAAACAGCAACAAAGGGGTAATTTGTATAATGACTTGTGCCCGAGAGTATAAAGAAAGAAATGGAAATTTATGCGCATGTCTAGTAAAACTTATTGGCGGCTTTTCTATTGTAGTATTCTCATATTTTATTCTCATTTCGAATCAAAACAAACAAACGAATTGCATTATCATATGTTGTTTTTGAGGTTAATGCATTTGTTGATATTTAAAAAAAATGTAAACAAAACAAAAAAGCTTTGGTAAAAGTTTCTGTTGCCAACAGGTAGAGTACACACATACTCATTTGAGGGTTAAAGTATTTTTTGTATGAACAAGTGTAGTCTTTTCATTCACAATATTTGCTAATGTTGCCCTTATTAAAACTTTTATTTACACTTTTGTGCATTAGTGTAAACTTGAAAGCTATATTTTTTTCTTTTTAAAAAATTACATGAACTTAAAGCTTTATTTAGCTGAATAATCAATACATTTACGAATGAAAACAATAGACTCTGGGTAGAACAAATTTAAAATAATTTGGTATGTGATGGAAAACGATAGTTTTCAAATCGATCGATTTCAGATATATTTTTGAGATAATTTTCGGTTATTTGGCCAAAAAATTCAAACCAGATGAAAGATAAAATATCAGTAAAAAGGATTAAAAATATTTCCCCCCAAATTTTTTTATGGGGGAAATAACAGAAAATAACCTCAAAAATATGTCTGAAATCGATCGATTTGAAAACGAATGATTTCTATTACATACCTGAATATTTTATTGTTAATGTATCACTCATAATTCCAATGCCTTACAAGGAGATGGCTTTCACTATTAGATTCTTTTCCTACAGAACAAATCGAACAAATACTTTAATCTCAGAAGAGAAAGTCGACGATGTAAAAGAAGCTTTCTTTGACCGGCTTGAAGAAGTCTATGTTCCTGTCATAATGTGAAATTGATCCTTGGTGATATCAAGTAGCTTTTAATAACTATATAAGGCTTTATGTGCTAAGTTATATAATGGAAGAATAAATAAAAAAAAAAATGCCAACGCTATAAAAACTGCTGTAAAATCGGCACTAGGATTCCTAAAAACTCTTGGTATGATGTGGAATTCCGTAATGCCACAGGCGAAAAAAATGCAGCCTACATGGTAACTCTACAGAATGTAGTTACACGAGGAACTTTGGAAAGGTATCGCGAAAAAAAGAGGGAAAAAAACTCATATTCCGAAGGAAAAAGAAACAAATGGAGAATCGCGTTTTAGATGAAATTGTGATGTATAAGAGCCGAAATGAGATGCGAAAATTTTACCAAAAAGTCAAACACCAAACTGAAGGTTTTAGCAATTGTGTTTTCTCATGTAAAGACAATCAAGGAAACCTGGTGACACATACTGAGAGCGTTCTGAAATTATGGAAGAAGCACTTCTGCAAGTTGCTGGTATCAAGTGAAAGAGACTACGAGATGCCTGAACAAATCAATGGTGACGGCAATATATGTCCACTACTCAACATAAGTGAGGTGAGAACAGCAATATCTCGACTAAAAAATAACTAAGCTTTTTAAGGCCGGAGGTGATGAATTAATAATGTACATGTGTTCTTTGTCCAGTGCACAAAAAAGGTGATAAATCCGTATGCGCTAACTATAGAAGTATAAGTCTCCTTTCAATTGCTTATAAGATTCTATCGAGTATCCTGTGTGAAATTCTGAAACTCAAAATTAACGAAATAATAGGGGCTACCAATGTGGCTTTAGACCAGTTAAATTTACCACTGATCAGATTTTTCAAATCCTGGAAGAGACCCAAGAAAAACAAATAGATACTTACCACCTCTTCATTGACTACAAAGTTGCTTTTAACAGCCCAATAAGAACAAAGCTCTTTAAAGCAATGTCGGAATTTGGAATTCATATGAAGTTAAAAAACTTATTAACCAATTCATGGAATAAACATTTCTCTTTTGTTAAATATTTAACAAATTAATCAGTTTTTTTTTTCGCTCCCCTATAAATAACACAGCTTTAAATAAGCACCCTTTAAATGTAGCTTTCGATATTTTCATATCACCCTGTTATCTATATAATCTATTCTCTTAGGGTGGCAGCACTGAATATCTATTGTTTACATTTTTACGTTTCTTGTTTTGTTTTCATTTTTTGTTTACTTATCATTCTGCCAAACACATGCACCAGTTTTTTTGTTTTGCCGCTTTTGTTATGCTATTGTGAGCTTAAAAGCTTTTTTACTTGAAAACAAATAAAAGCTTTAAGCTATAAAAAGCTTTTATTTGCTGAATGAATAGAAAACTTAAAAGAAATGAACACTTTTTGCATAAAATTTAAGGTTATGTGAAATCTTTTTTAGTTCAATCTCATTTCTTGTGAATTACAAAGCGAACGTCTGTGTTTTTTATTTATTTTATAGTGGAATTATGAAGAAATTTAAACTAAATTGTTAAAATAAACTGAGTATTTTAAATAAAATTAAAAATTTGTTTAGAAATTGTAGCTAAAAGAAGAATAAATAGGTGAGTTCCTTTTTTTCTGTTATATTTTGACTTTGTTTTCTCATTCTTTTGTTTACACTGCCCAATCATTCGTTTTTGTTGACACAGTGGGATAATGGTGATAAATTCTTTGAGTAAAATATTTTTTATACAAAAACTTTCGATTCAAATTTTTTATAGAAAAATTTTCGGTTAAAAATTTGTATAGAAAAATTTTCGTTTTAAAATTTTTACAGAAAAAATTTCGGTTTAAAAGTTTTATAGAAACATTTTCGGTTAAAAATTTTTATAGAAAAATTTTCGGTTAAAAATGTTTATAGAAAAATTTTCGGTTAATTTTTATAGAAAAATTTTCGGTTAATTTTTATTGAAAAATTTTCGATATAAAATTTTTATAAAAAATATAAAATCGATATAAAATTTTAAATGAAAAATTTTTATAAAAAAATGTTCTATATTAAATTTTTATAGAAAAATTTTTGGTTAAAAATTTTTATAGAAAAATATTTGGTTTACAATTTTTATAGTAAAATTTTCGATATAAAATTTTTATAGACAAATTTTCGATATAAAATTTTTATAGACAAATTTTCGATAAAAAATTTTTTTATTAAAATTTTCGATATGAAATTTTTATAGAAAAATTTTCGATATAAAATTTTTGTAAAAAAATTTTTGATATAAATTTTTTATTGAAAAATTTTCGGTTTAAAATCTTTGAAGAAAAGTTTTCAATATAAAATTTTTATAGAAAAATTTTTGGTTGAAAATTTTTTATATAAAATTTTTGTAGAAAAATTTTCGATATAAAATTTTTGTAGAAAAATTCTCGATATACATTTTTTATAGAAAAATTTTCGATATAAACTTTTTATAGGGAAATTATTGATAAAAATTTTGTATAGGAAAATTTTCGATACAAATTTTTATAAAAAATTTCTTTTTATAATTTTAGCTTTTCCAAAATGGACCTCAATTATGACACCTATATAAAACAAGAACCCATTTATGGTGACGAAGCCTTAATTACAACTCTACCTAATCCCGTCTACGATATCCCGGTCAAAAACGAACCTATTACTGACGAATCTCCTCCATTTGTTCAGATAAAAAGTGAACCCGTCGCTGAGACTTCACTTTTAGGAGATTTTGTTGGTGGAACTATTAAAACCGAGAATCTACAACAAACTTCCTCAACAGTACCGAATGGTTTTATTATTTATGAATTGGAAGCTCCTTTAATGCCTAACGCAACTCAAAAATTACCTACGCAAACTTTACTGAATAAGGGTCATGGCGCAAAGTTAGATACCAGGACACAATCACGAATACCGGACAAACGCATTACACAGCTCAATCAATTTAAGGTTCTAGTAGAACCAGATCTAAAATCGGCTGCATCTCATAGCAATATAACGAATAATAACAAGCTTCCTACCTTGCCAAAATGTGAAACAAAAGCAAGCGCTGTATCTACAAAAATCTCGGTTCCAGAGAATAGTGCCAAACTTCCTACGCTATTTAACTCTGGACCTCCTGTTCTCTTAAATTCACAATTAAGAAAGAAGCATAAATATGTAATACTCAAACCGGAAACTGAAGACAAAAGGGCACGTTATAATATCGAGGGAACAAAGGCTCCTTCAACGAAACCTTTAACCAAGTCGGACCGTTCAGCTGGTCCTATAAAATCCTTAAATAAAGGTCGTAAAGCAAATACTGAGAGAAATGTTTCATCGGGTCCTATGAAAACCTTAAACAGGGGACGTATTTCTATTTCGACTGATCCTATAAAATCCTTAAATAGGGGACGTAATTCAAATAGCCCCAGGAATGCCGCTGATTCTATAAAAACCTCAAATAAGGAACATGCTTCTATTTTGACTGATTCTATAAAATCTGTTAACAAGCGTCCTAATTTAGATACTCAAGTTGATATTGTAAATTCCCTAAATAGAGAACATATTTCCGTTTCGACTGGCCCTTTAGAAACCTTAAATAAGGGGGATATTTCGCTTTCGACAGTTCCTGTAATATCCCTTAATGAGGGGCCCATATCTATTTCAACTGATTCTATAAAATCCTCGAAGAAGGTTCATAATTTAGATAATGAAATCAAGATTTCGCCTATTCCTAAAATAACCTTTAAGGAGGGCCATATTTCTGTTCCGCCGGATGCCATTAAATCCACCAATAAGGTTCAGAATTTCGATAATGAAATCAATATTTCTCCTAATCCTAAAATAACCTTAACAGAGGGACATATTTCGGTTTCGGCTAATCCTATAAAATCCCCAAAAAAGGTTCAGAATTTAGCTACTAAAATCAATATTTCTGCTGAACCTATATTAAACCTAAATGAAGGATATATTTCTGTTCCGACTGATCCTATTAACATGGGTCATAATATTAAAATTAAAGTTTCTGCCGATCTTATAAAATCCTTTAAAAAAGGTCATATTTCTGTTTCGGCTGATTCTATAAAATCATTAAGCAAGAATCATAATTTGGAAACTGAAATTATGGACTCAACTGGTGATTTAAAATATTTGGATTCTAAAAAAAAGAAAATTATTAATTATTTAATAAAATCTTTACGCAAGCAAATACTTCCGGAGGAATCCTCGACTTCTACTCCTGAGAAGGTTGAACAAAAAGAAATAACTGAAAATGTGGGCTTTAGTCGGGCACAGGGATTAACAACGGCTATAAGTGAAACAGAGCCAACTATACAGATTGATCTAACAGCTTCTGATCCTAGCTCTTCTCTAATAATACCCATAAAAACTGAAAATTTACTTCAAACGGCTACTACACCGAGCTCTTCTCTAACAATACCTATTAAAACTGAAAATTTACTTCAAAACTCAACACAAGTACCAAGTCCAGAAGTCCCCACTTCTTCATTTTCTTCTACTCAAACAAAGCCTTTGAAAAGTGATATTTCAAACCCGCCAAAACTTTCCCAGGATCTCCCCCTTAACCCTGAACTTAGAGTTAAATGCTTATGCAGCCTTACGGACCACAGTACCTCTGACAATTCAAATTTAAGGGTTTTCTTTAACCAAATGTTTGAGGAGACCAGGCGTCTTAATAAGAATCAACAACGCAAAGTTAAATTGGCACTTTTGCAGGCGATATCAGACTCTGAGGATCTGGTGGAACAAGGCAAATGTTGCGGCTTTCAATATCAATTTTCGAAAAGCTAATTTAAGATATTTTTAGATAGACTATAGATTCCACGAATTGTTTAAACTTGTATTAAGAAATAAAGTTTTATTTATTGAAATTTAATTTGAATTTTATTAATTTGAAAAAAATCTGTTCAGTTACTGAACTCAATTGAACGTTAAGCAACAACATATTAACAATGTTTAATTTTGGAGCAACATATTCCGGCAGTGGTGCACCGCGTTCTTTTGGTCAGTGCCGGAGTTAAAACAAATCCCGGACCATGTAACTGCACAGTGTGCCAGAACCGCTTGCACCATATACAAACCCAGCTATTGTGCAACTCTTGTTTGGGTGGTGTCACTTCAGAAACTGTTCAGGACTTCAGCATGACAGAGAGTGGAGAGTTTCGTTGGTCCGTGCTACCTTCTTTGACATCATCATCTTAGTCGTATCATTACGCAACTCCCCCATCGTACGCCCAGCAATCGCAAGAACCGTGGCAGCATCAACATCAGCAGCACAATACATCTCCGCTAACACCATCGATTGCAGTCCGAGTTCCTGAGGTAATATAAATTCTGTAATTTAACTGCAATGGCCTCCAACGTAAAATATCTGACATAACGCGATTTAGGCAGTAACACAACATCGTGGTCACAGGGAACCAGGAGACAAAACTTAACTACAACTCCAGTCTGCAAAGTTGTAACGGGTCGAAGTTTTCCGAAACGACTGCAACAAAAGTCACCGTGGAGGCATCGCATTTATTATTCACAACTAACCCCGCGATTTCAGGTTATCACATGAATATTGTATTAGGAGTTCACCTACGGCCCATAACAGAAGAAGAAAAGAACATGCCGCTGAAAACAAGAATAGTTCTGGCCTTACTGAGATGGGGATAGAACAACTGACTAAACACCTTGTGTTAAGGGTATCCATGAAACACCTACATTTTCAACTGTACCGCCAACACCAAGGAACACAACATTATGCTATCTCAGCAGTTGCTTTTGGGATGTCATCAGAAAAATCATAAAATATATAAAAATATAATATATGGCAGCTTTAAGCAACATTCATAGAGACGCCACCAACTCCTCGTATTAGTAGGTCGCCCACCGCCTATAGCAGAAGAAGAGAACCTGCGCGGAAAACAAGAGTCATTCTGGCTCAACTGAGATCGGGGTGGAGCAACAGATTAATCATTGTTTGCCGTCTCCAACGTATGTATGCCAAGCTTGTGGTGAGGGTCCTTATGATACCCCCACATTTTCAACTGTACCGCCAACACTAGATCACTTAGTCTTGAGGATTTGTGAACTCATCCAGTGGAAGTAGCACAATTTCTTGGCCTTGATCTCCAAACAGATCTCCCGTAAACAACAAAAAATAATGCACTTTCTGTAAAACTAAAATTTCCCTTTACAAAACGCGTTGCGGGAACATAGTATTACCTCCAAACTAGTTAAAAAATGTAGGATAGCTCTTTTTGACCTATCTTTCAGTTATAGGATTAGATTGTGCCGGGTTAGCGGTCATTGCTACATCGCTGGCAACGAAGCTGCGGACGAAGTCCCTAGGATAGCCAAGACTTAAGTCAAAGAGTGACAGATATGGCTCTACCTATCTGTCACTTTTATCTGGGCATTAAGTCTTGGATAAGCAAGGAAACCACAAGGACATGAGGAAACAAGGTTACGTGTAGGACATCTAGAGCTCTATGGCCTAAACCGGACATTAAGGGAACCAAAATTCTACTAGGTCTGAATAGGTCAAGCTTAAGAAGATGTATAGGGTTCCTAAAATGATACAGTGCCTTAAATTCGAGATTAAATAGGTGGGATAGTAGCATTCCGGACCTCTGCAGACTATGTCTAGATGAGGATTCGTCCGAGTCGGTAGAACACATTTTCTGTCACTGTCCAAGGCTGCAAAATCCAAGGCTCAAACATCTAGGCAGCAGATTCTTTGCTGAACTTAAGGATCTGCAACAGTGCAGTTTGCAAGATATTGTAGGGTTCACCACTGGGGTTAACTGGTCTAGATAGGGTCCTCTCCTTCTCCTCCCTCTACACTCTTCTTTTATCTTTTCTCTTCCTCTATCTTTAATCTCCACTTTAAGTAAAGGATCACAATGGACCCCTGGTGTCGCTTGACACCTCCTTTATTACCTTATTACCTAACCTTAACGCTTATTATATGGTCCTAAATCATGGGCACTTGCACAGGCAGATGAAGATTTTACGAACAATCTTAGGACCAGTCTGGGTCAACAATGAATAACGTTGGCTAGGACATGTTGTGCGAATGGATGAAAATCAATGCCGAGGGAACTCGTAGAAGAAAACTTCGATGGAAAGACCAAATAGAGGAAAATCTTTCAAAGCTTGGCCTACGAAATTGAAGAATATGGAATTCTAAAATATACTCGGCCTTTGACCTTAAAAAAGAAAAAGTTAAATTTTGTTGACTAGTGTAATTGCCCAAAAACTCCCCGATGCTATTACATTTTAACTCAATTCAAAGAAGAATTAAGAAATGCTTCTGAAATCTCAATAAAACTACAAAATGTTTAATGTTTGTAAAGTTTTAATATTTTTGTTTACTTTTATTATTATAAATTAATTTGTTTTGCTTAGAATTAAATTTGTTTTAAAATTAAATTACATTTAATTAAAAAAGAAATAAATAAACTAACATTTAATGAGATTGTTATTTGTTTGTGTGTTTTTTTTATTTTTATACAATTTAAAAATAATTTATTATTACTTAAGTATAAAATGTATTTTTAAAATAAATTCAGTCATACAAATACACAAAAACGGAGTTAATACAATTTAACAAAAAATACTTCAAGGAACTGCTGGTCAAAAAAAATCTCTAGCAGAAACTTTTCATTAAGATTAATCAAATATTAAAATTTATAGCCGGTTTTTAAAAACAAAATTATTCTTTTGCTTTTAATTTTTTGAAGAAAATCTATTTGGATTTGCTTTTCTTTTTTTTTTTTTTCAATATTTTATGAATAAAACAACAATAAATACTATTTACAAGGAAGGGGTTTATCCTGTTTATTCAACTGGAATACCTTTAGAGTTCATGGTTTTATTTGCCTTTTTCAATATTGTCTCCAGCTGCGATATAAGGCCAATGGCTCGGAAATTTTCTTTGAATAAAGCAAAATCTTCCAAAGGCTTAAGGTATTCCAGAGCCTGAGCATAAGTCTCTAAATCTTTGTTGTTATTGGTAGATTGACTGGGCGTGGGCGATGTCTGACCATTAGTGGTCTGACCATTCATTGACTTGGGTGAGTTGGAGCGGGAATTTAAGTTATTGGCCTGAGAATTGGGTGTGGTAGAACGTTGAGAATTTGCCCCACTACTGCCGCCATTTGAGCTGACACCATTAGCTAGAGGCAATTTGATTTTGAAGCTATTGTCCATTTTATTGCTTATACTAGTGGTGGTTTTGTTTTCTATAACAGTTTCTGGTATCACGGGAGGACTTTTGGAGCTAGGTCTTGAAGGTGAATTAGCGACAGAACCATTGATATTGACGGGTGAGGTGCGCAAACTTTTAGAGGCTGGTACTTCCTGTGGTTCGCTAGAACGTGGTCTTTTCAGGCTATTAGAGCTGGGACTGTAGGGTGGTGTAGGTCTTCTATCGGCCATCACTAAGCCATTCTCTTGAGGCGGTGAATGGGAAGGAGGTCGACAGGCGGTTTGTTGTGTTACTGGTTGAGGTTGTGGCAGATGTTGTGTAGGAGCTCCTGTTATGCTTAACGGTGGCGGGCCCTCCATATGAAGTGGTGGTGGTGGTAACTGTTGAGCCGGATGTCCCGGATAGCCAGCCCCATTAAGAGCCTGAGGATGGTGTGCTAAGTTGGGATATAGCTGCTGAGGATGTGGTGGTCTTTCATTGTAATAATCATGATAACTATTATAAGGCCCAACTGGCCCAGGATGCATGCCTGGATGAGGATGAGTGTTATAGTGATGATAGCCATTTTGCTGTTGCTGATGATGCTGCTGTTGTTGTTGCTGGTAATAAGATTGTGCCGCCTGCTGTTGTTGATAGTAAGATTGTGCCGCCATTTTGGTATCCGAACCATAGCCATTGTCATGTTCTTGGGGATAAGGTGCTGGTGGTGGTGCCGGCTCTGGTTCTGTCATATCATCTTCCTCCTCATATTCACCATACTGTTTCATATAGCTGAAATACTGTTCTGGCACATTTTCCAAATTCTCAATACGTTCAGCACTGGTAGGCGGGAAGAGATGAGCCAAATCCTGCACAATATCGGGTATCCAGAGTGAGGGACCTATGGGCTTCAATTGATTGGAAGCTAACTTTTGGGCGAAACCAGTTAAATGGGTCTCACGAAAACGATTTAGCCAACGATTGTCGGCCATAAAGGATTCACAGCCAATAATCTGTTTGGCTGTCTCGGCCTTTTCCTTAATCATGCCATGTGTAATGGAGCCTCTTAGCTGAGGATTTAGATTAGCCCTCACCAGCCACTCATAGACCACAGCATTGATGTAGGCACACTTGCGGCTTCTTTCGATTTCCTCTACCATGGCTTGCTGTTCTACGGCCTTCAAGTTAGAGGGTACTTCCAGCTTCAATGTGGGCACTGCACTGCCGGTCAAACGTCGGCCACCAATACAATGCGGATGAAAGTGTAAAGCACAAACTACTGGCTTTTTAAAGGGCAAAATACGACTCAATGAAGCCTGACAGGCCTGGGTCCAAAGCTTGTAGAAGGGATTGTCTGGTCGGGGAAATTGAAAAAACTGTAAACTAGGAGTTTGTCGGGAGTTGGACATGCAGCCCACTATACAGCATCGTCTGACTGTAGGCATTTTCTTTTTTGCCTTATTCTTCAATGTTATTTTGTTGTTGTCTTTTGTTTTGTTATTTATAACGGTACATAAATCTGCAAAGATAATGGAAGAGAAACAACGACAGATTAGTAAATGTCAAAAGTTATCGATGAGAAGAAAACAAACAGGAGAAAACAAACTTTTTTTCCCTTTAATCTGAACCACCCTGTTTCAAAATACATATTGTAAACAAAGATTGGAAAAAAATTAACTAATTTCCAAATTGAATTAAATAAGTATTTTTACCTTATTTTAAGACAAAATCCTATTTAAATAAATATTTAAAGTGTCTAGTATCTAATTATTTAATGTTTTTTATTTTTATTACACGTTTTAATATAATAAAGTGGTGTTATATTTTACCTTCATATCTTGGTGTTTTTACTTATAAAAATATAGGCTATTAAGTGAATTTGAACAAAAAATCAAAAACGATTCCGTGTACATATACAGGACCTAGAGGCATCAATAGAGGACGATAATGTGATTATTTTAAGCTATAAACCACTCCTAGAAAGACTTGGGGTTCATTGTTATAGACCGGCAGACTTACGATAATTAAAAGTTTAATACACTATTCCACGGGTGAATTCGTATTCCCAGACAAAAATCAAAAACGATTCCGTGTGTGTATTCAGGGCTAGGGGGAATCGACAGAGGACAGTACTGCGATTCTTTTAAGGTATAATACACTCCTGGAAAGACTCTAGGTTCCTGGGTATAGACCGGCAAACTTTTTAAAATACCAAAAAAAATTTCTAAAAGTGAAATCGTATATGAACTCATAAATCGAAAACGATTCCCTGTGCCTCTACAGGACTAGGGGGAATTGATAGAGGACAGTACTGCGATTCTTTTAAGGTATAATACACTCCTGGAAAGACTCTAGGTTCCTGGGTATAGACCGGCAAACTTTTTAAAATTCCAAAAAAAATTTCTAAAAGTGAAATCGTATATGAACTCATAAATCGAAAACGATTCCCTGTGCCTCTACAGGACTAGGGGGAATTGGTAGAGGACAGTACTGCGATTCTTTTAAGGTATAATACACTCCTGGAAAGACTCTAGGTTCCTGGTTATAGACCGGCAAACTTTTTAAAATTCCAAAAAAAATTTCTAAAAGTGATATCGTATATGAACTCATAAATCGAAAACGATTCCCTGGGCATCTACAGCGCTAGGGGGAATTGATAGAGGACAGTACTGCGATTCTTTTAAGGTATAATACACTCCTGGAAAGACTCGAGGTTCCTGGTTATAGACCGGCAAACTTTGGATAAATTTAGAACTTTGAACATAATTTTTCACATGGTTGATAATTACTTCAATGTTTTTTCTTCTTCTCTGTTTCACTTCATTCATTATGAAATAATACCAAAGGAAAAAGACTACTGGAGGGGCTTGAAGTACTTTTACTTCTTTTAATATTTTGATACATTTATTAAAGAAAACATTGATGGAAACATTTTAAGAGAGATATTCTTATTTTTACATTTTTAATATTAAATAAAACATTTTGCATTAGAAAAATATTATTTACTCAAAAATACATTAATAAATATATGTATATGGTGCATACATAATAAATATGTATACAACATATTTATTAGAAATATTTATTTTTACTGAAAAAAAATTTTAAAGACTATTTTGCATTAGATTTTAAGAAATCTTTTTTATTTCAAATAAAAAAGTAAATTAAAAATCTTATTACTTTTTTTATTAAATCAAGACAATTATCGAAGGTCGATAATAACGTGCACCCGTTATTATCATTACTTCTTTACATGTGGCAGCATCACAGATAATTAAAAAACGCTGATAATAATTAAAAATCGCTTTCTTAAAAAAGTAAATTATTCAGTAGTCATCAGTTATTAAAAAATACATGTTGCAGCCGACACATTGGCGCTTGTTTTTATATAAATTTTTATATAAATTAAAAAATAAATAGCATACAGTAGCAAATAGTATATTATATAATTTAATGCACAATTTCGTATGCCAAGTTTTGAAAGATTTATTACTACTTGGTCTTTCCATCGAAGTTTTGGACGCCCTCTTCTACGAGTTCCCTCAGGATTTATTATCGAACGCTTTTTTTGCTGGAGTATTTTTAATCCATTTGCACAACGTCTTAGCCAACGCTACTACTTTGACGATATTCACAGTTGACGCAGACTGGTCCAAAGAGCTTCGTCAACTTATCGACCTGTATTATAATTGTATCCGATTTTATTTGTTTTAACATCGAATAAAAGAAAACATTGCGCTTTAGAATGGAATATCATTGTCGATAAATTTGTAAATAAATTTTTTTTATTTATATCTAAAACAAAATGTGTCCACTTTTTTGAATTTAGTAGCTTTTTATTGCTTATTCTTATATGAAAGTATATAAAAGTTTATATCAATATAATAAGTTTAGTTCCTAATAAAACGTGGTATTAATTTTTTAAATCAGACGAAAAATCAAAAAGTTATTAAGCATTTTATAGAGAAACTACGCCATGTACTGCTTACTAACATGGTAATATGGCATGTAAACATTTTGATGAGAAATTCTATACAAAAAGTATTTACTTTGCATTTAAAAAATTTTAACTTTGGAAAAACTTTTGTTAATGTAAACCGATATCAATAATTTATGTCCCTTTTTTCTATATGGAAGTAGCTTTAAAAAACTGTATAAAAGTTGCTTATTTAGTGATAATCCATGGATTGATTAATCTTCTTTTTTTCTAGTATAAAAAGTTTTTATAAAAAGTAAGCGATCAATTCTTTTTGCTTTCTCTAGTGAACACGTTTTTGAACACAAAAATCAAAAATGATTCCGTGTGTATCTACAGGGCTAGGCGGAATCGATAGAGGTTTGCACTGTGATTCTTTTAAGGTATAACACACTCCTGGAAAGACTTGGGGTTCCTGGTTATAGACCGACAAACTTTTTAAAAACCAAAAAAAAAAAAATTTCTGAAAGTGAAATTGTATTTAAACACAAAAATCAAAAACGATTCCATGTGTATCTACAGGGTTAGGGGAATCGACAGAGGACAGTACTGCGATTCTTTTAAGGTACAACACACTCTCGGAAAGACTTGAGGTCCCTGGTTATAGACCGGCAAAATTTTAAAAATCCAAAAAAAAAATTCTAAAAGTGAAATCGTATATGAACACATAAATCGAAAATGATTCCGTGTGTATCTACAGGGCTAGGGGGAATCGATAGAGGTTTGCATTGCGATTCTTTTAAGGTATAACACACTCCTGGAAAGACTTGGCGTCCCTGGTTATAGACGAACAAACTTTGGGTAAATTTAGAAACTTTGAACATAATTTTTCACATTTTAGATAATTACTTCAATGTTTTTTCTTCTTCTCCATTTCACTGCATTCATCATAAAATAGTACCAAAGGAAAAAGACTACTGGAGGGGCTTGAAGTATTTTTCTTCTTTTAATATTCTGGTACATTTATTAGAAGAAAAGTTTAATGGTTGAAACATTTTAAGAGATATTTTTATTTTTAAATAAAAACATTTTACTATTTTATTTTACAATTTATTATATATAAAAGAACTATTTTAAAAATTGTTTCATTTTGTTAACTAAACTGTTTTGAATTTTTTTTTTTTACTTTTAAAAAAAAAATCTTGTTTTATTTAAAAATACATTTATTATTAGTTCAATAAATCAAAAGAATTGTTAAAGGTCGGTAATAATGTAGATTCCTATTATCGTTGGTACATAACATGTGGCAGCATTAACAGAAATGATGTTGATTAATCGCTGCAATGAACTACTTTTTTCAGATTGTAATTTAAAATCGCTAAATCTTAAAAAAATAAATTATTTTATAATCATCATTGTCTTACCAGGGCTGCCAGATTTAGAATTTTGGGGATATTGGATCTCTTGAAAGGCGAAAAATTTTAACCTGGGAGTTTATTGGGGATGTTTGATGCTTTTTGGTGGTTTCTTACAGTTTTCCATTTAAGTTTTTCACATATATTGCTTGTTCAAATGTATTAAAATTGCCAAATAATGACAATTTTTTTATTTTACTGTCGCATTTTTATGTAAAAAATATTAAAAAATAAAATTTAAGTATGAAATTACTTGCTATTTTTATTCTATATGATATAGTTTTCAAGAAAAATCGTTCCTTATATTTTCATAAAAAATCGACCAAGTCAGACCTATGGGAGGTACCAGAAATAAATATCCGATTTTGACCAAATTTAATAGCAATGGTACTTCTTAAAATAAATAGAATTACTAAAAAAATTAATTTTATGATTTAATGGAAGTTAAGGTAGAAACATAATTGGGACGAACGACTATTTTCGTCCAACACAACGAATTCGGTTTTAAAAATTCGTCTTGTACATTCGTCTATTGAACACATTTGGGACGAATAAACGTTGTTGACGCCATTTTTTTGAATTTTTGATTGCCCTTTCGTACATATCGCGCACTTACACCATTTGCATTT
The DNA here is from genome assembly GCA_933228675.1 of Stomorhina lunata. Taxonomy (NCBI): domain Eukaryota; kingdom Metazoa; phylum Arthropoda; class Insecta; order Diptera; family Rhiniidae; genus Stomorhina; species Stomorhina lunata. The sequence continues at coordinate 43,581,155 of OW121742.1, read as the reverse complement.
TTTTATATTTTATTCTTTGATTATTTCACAAGATAAATATTTTTAGTTAATTTTATTTCAAATAAATATTTTTTGTTTACAAATTTAAAGGTGACCATATTTAACAAGAACTCATACAATATTTAATATTTACAGCAAAAAGGAAATACAGCCACTAAAATTATGCAACATATACATATATTTATTAATGTATTTTTGAGTAAATAATATTTTTTTTGATGCAAAATGTTTTATTTAACATTAAAAATGTAAAAATAAAAATATCTCTCTTAAATCATTAAACTTCTTTTTAATAAATGTAACAAAATATTAAAAGAAGTAAAAAATACTTCAAGCCCCTCCAGTAGTCTTTTTCCTTTGGTATTATTTCATAATGAATGAAGTGAAACAGAGAAGAAGAAAAAACATTGAAGTAATTATCAACCATGTGAAAAATTATGTTCAAAGTTCTAAATTTATCCAAAGTTTGCCGGTCTATAACCAGGAACCTCGAGTCTTTCCAGGAGTGTATTATACCTTAAAAGAATCGCAGTACTGTCCTCTATCAATTCCCCCTAGCGCTGTAGATGCCCAGGGAATCGTTTTCGATTTATGAGTTCATATACGATATCACTTTTAGAAATTTTTTTTGGAATTTTAAAAAGTTTGCCGGTCTATACCCAGGAACCTAGAGTCTTTCCAGGAGTGTATTATACCTTAAAAGAATCGCAGTACTGTCCTCTATCAATTCCCCCTAGTCCTGTAGAGGCACAGAGAATCGTTTTCGATTTATGAGTTCATATACGATTTCACTTTTAGAAATTTTTTTTGGAATTTTAAAAAGTTTGCCGGTCTATACCCAGGAACCTAGAGTCTTTCCAGGAGTGTATTATACTTTAAAAGAATCGCAGTACTGTCCTCTACCAATTCCCCCTAGTCCTGTAGAGGCACAGGGAATCGTTTTCGATTTATGAGTTCATATACGATTTCACTTTTAGAAATTTTTTTTGGAATTTTAAAAAGTTTGCCGGTCTATACCCAGGAACCTAGAGTCTTTCCAGGAGTGTATTATACTTTAAAAGAATCGCAGTACTGTCCTCTACCAATTCCCCCTAGTCCTGTAGAGGCACAGGGAATCGTTTTCGATTTATGAGTTCATATACGATTTCACTTTTAGAAATTTTTTTTGGAATTTTAAAAAGTTTGCCGGTCTATACCCAGGAACCTAGAGTCTTTCCAGGAGTGTATTATACCTTAAAAGAATCGCAGTACTGTCCTCTATCAATTCCCCCTAGTCCTGTAGAGGCACAGAGAATCGTTTTCGATTTATGAGTTCATATACGATTTCACTTTTAGAAATTTTTTTTGGAATTTTAAAAAGTTTGCCGGTCTATACCCAGGAACCTAGAGTCTTTCCAGGAGTGTATTATACTTTAAAAGAATCGCAGTACTGTCCTCTACCAATTCCCCCTAGTCCTGTAGAGGCACAGGGAATCGTTTTCGATTTATGAGTTCATATACGATTTCACTTTTAGAAATTTTTTTTGGAATTTTAAAAGGTTTGCCGGTCTATACCCAGGAACCTAGAGTCTTTCCAGGAGTGTATTATACTTTAAAAGAATCGCAGTACTGTCCTCTACCAATTCCCCCTAGTCCTGTAGAGGCACAGGGAATCGTTTTCGATTTATGAGTTCATATACGATTTCACTTTTAGAAATTTTTTTTGGAATTTTAAAAAGTTTGCCGGTCTATACCCAGGAACCTAGAGTCTTTCCAGGAGTGTATTATACTTTAAAAGAATCGCAGTACTGTCCTCTACCAATTCCCCCTAGTCCTGTAGAGGCACAGGGAATCGTTTTCGATTTATGAGTTCATATACGATTTCACTTTTAGAAATTTTTTTTGGAATTTTAAAAAGTTTGCCGGTCTATACCCAGGAACCTAGAGTCTTTCCAGGAGTGTATTATACCTTAAAAGAATCGCAGTACTGTCCTCTATCAATTCCCCCTAGTCCTGTAGAGGCACAGGGAATCGTTTTCGATTTATGAGTTCATATACGATTTCACTTTTAGAAATTTTTTTTGGAATTTTAAAAAGTTTGCCGGTCTATACCCAGGAACCTAGAGTCTTTCCAGGAGTGTATTATACTTTAAAAGAATCGCAGTACTGTCCTCTACCAATTCCCCCTAGTCCTGTAGAGGCACAGGGAATCGTTTTCGATTTATGAGTTCATATACGATTTCACTTTTAGAAATTTTTTTTGGAATTTTAAAAAGTTTGCCGGTCTATACCCAGGAACCTAGAGTCTTTCCAGGAGTGTATTATACCTTAAAAGAATCGCAGTACTGTCCTCTATCAATTCCCCCTAGTCCTGTAGAGGCACAGGGAATCGTTTTCGATTTATGAGTTCATATACGATTTCACTTTTAGAAATTTTTTTTGGAATTTTAAAAAGTTTGCCGGTCTATACCCAGGAACCTAGAGTCTTTCCAGGAGTGTATTATACTTTAAAAGAATCGCAGTACTGTCCTCTACCAATTCCCCCTAGTCCTGTAGAGGCACAGGGAATCGTTTTCGATTTATGAGTTCATATACGATTTCACTTTTAGAAATTTTTTTTGGAATTTTAAAAAGTTTGCCGGTCTATACCCAGGAACCTAGAGTCTTTCCAGGAGTGTATTATACCTTAAAAGAATCGCAGTACTGTCCTCTATCAATCCCCTAGTGCTGTAGATGTACAGGGAATCGTTTTTGATTTTTGTCTGGAAATACGAATTCACCCTTGGAATAGTTTATTAAACTTTTAATTTTCGTAAATTTGCCAGTCTATAAAAATGAACCCTAAGTCTTTCTAGGAGTGGTTTATAGCTTAACATAATCACATTATCGTCCTCTATTGATGCCTCTAGGCCCTGTATATGTACACGGAATCGTTTTTGATTTTTTGTTCAAATTCACTTTATAGCCTTTATTTTTATCAGTAAAAACACCAAGATATTAAGGTAAAATATAACACCACTTTATTATATTAAAACGTATAATAAAAATAAAAAACAATAAATAATTAGATACTAGACACTTTAAATATTTATTTAAATAGGATTTTGATTTAAAATTAAGTAAAAATACTTATTTAATTCACTTTGGAAATTAGTTAATTTTTTTCCAATCTTTGTTTACAATATGTATTTCGATACAGGGTGGTTCAGATTAAAGGGGAAAAAAGTTTGTTTTCTCCTGTTTTTTTTCTTCACACACGTTCAAAAGTTTGAAGAAAGAAAATGTTTATAAAATTTGGCAGCACTAGTAAAATTCAAGCGTCGGTTAAGCTTTTATACAAAATTTTGTGGCAAATTTTTAATAACAAAAATATGTAAAAACTTTAAAATTAAAATGAAATTCGGAATTCTTTTCATGAAAACTAATATCGCGAGCGTGTGTGTAAAAAATTTAAAAGTGTATTTTAATGCTTGACTATAAAAAAATTCGGGAATAAGTTTTTACATCCGTTGTTTGAAAGGAAGTCTAAATTTGTAGGCATAAGTCCGTTTTAATTCTTGGTTATTGTTGCAACTGCGATACTGTTGGCAATATCGCAAAAGTGTCAGTCCTCGGTCGGAATCCTAAGATTTCCGTATCGTTCCGGTACGAAGAACCGACTGCAGTGGGAATGCTACTTCTTGGTTGACCACAAGATGGGCATATGTTGGGGAAGGCACGATCTATGCGGGACTAAAAGATGTTTAATCTGTTGCTCCATCACGATTTCAGTTGAATCAGAACGACTTTTGTTTTCATCGTATACTATTCTTATACACGCGAAGATCTTTCCCGACATGCCTAGGGGAAGATGCCAACTGTGTAATGTGTATGTTTTATGATTTTTCCTATGACATCTCAAGAAGATAGAGCCGAAAAAGCATAATGTTGTGTTCATTTACTGGAAGGATCTGTTGCTATGTACGAGGTATCATATCAAGCGAAGATTCTGCCTCAAATGCCTAGGGGAAGATGCCAACTGTGTAATGCTAAAGTTTTGATGATTATAGATATAGATAATATGGCGAGGTCATTTGTAGGCAGACTGTTATAGTTCTTAGAGCTGCATTTTGGCAGCATTGAGTATCACTTAGCGAGGCTGACCACACCGCAGCAGCATAATTTGCTAATGACCGATTGATCGCTTTAAAGGTAAACAGCAAGTTTTCTTTGTCCCCAAGTACTGCCGGCTAGTGCATTAAGGACCTTGTTTCTACATCGCGATTTATGCGCGACAGTTGTGCCATGTGCTGTGGATGATACTGAGTTAACGATTCACCTTACCGCATAGGAACTTCACATTACGGCCGGTTGCCATTGACGTGCAGTCATCCGCATATAATATAACTTCAACGCCTTACGCTGGAGTTGGGAGTTTAGAGACTGTTTGACTCCACGGTTTTTTGAGCGCTGGTCTCTAAAGTTTAGAGACCAGCTAGAGTTTAGAGTCTAAACTCTAGTTCTTGGTTCTTTCTGGTGGTTGTAACTTTGACAAAGATCTTTTGGACAAACCGAAGCATCACATCCAATCTAATAAGGAAATGTAAATTTTTTCAGTTATTTATAAGGTAAGTTTATGTTGGATTCCTGGTCATTACGATTTCGAAGTCAACGAAATTGCAGATGAAGCAACAAGGCCCTTGTCTCAAGAGGAAAATTTGTGCCATATGGTTTTATTTTTCAAAAAGTTGTTCGGTTCTAAAATTTGTATCTATATTAAAAGATTCGTATTTATTTAATATCAGTAGACAAGGTTGGGCCTTCAAACGGCGGTTCTTCGTGCCGGAACGACTCAAAAATCTCAGAATTCCGATAAGTACTACCATTTCTGCGATGCTACCAAAAATATAGCAGTTACAACAACAATAGGTTACGTTCAGTTCGAAAGGAAGTGCCAATAATTAATTAAACCTTATATGAAAGTAAATTTTTCATATAAAAATTTCTATAGACAATTTTTCACATAAAAATTTCTATAGAAAATTTTTCATATAAAAATTTTTATAGAAAATTTTTCATATAAAAATTTCTACAGAAAATTTTTCATATAAAAATTTCTATAGAAAATTTTTCAAGAAAATTTTTCATATAAAAATTTCTATTGAAAATTTTTCATATAAAAATTTCTTTAGAAAATTTTTCATATAAAAATTTCTATAAAAAATTTTTCATATAAAAATTTCTATAGAAAATTTTTTATATAAAAATTTCTATAGTAATTTTTCATATAAAAATTTCTATAGAAATTTTTTTAAATAAAAATTTGTATAGAAAATTTTTCATATAAAATTTTTTATAGAAAATTTTTCACATAAAATTTTTTATTGAAAATTTTTTATATACAATTTTTTATAGAAAATTTTTCATATAAAATTTTTTATAGAAAATTTTTCATATAAAATTTTTTATAGAAAATTTTTCAAATAAAATTTTTTATAGAAAATTTTTCATATAAAATTTTTTATAGAAAATTTTTCATATAAAATTTTTTATAGAAAATTTTTCATAGAAAATTTTTCTTATAAAATTTTTTATAGAAAATTTTTCATATAAAATTTTTTATAGAAAATTTTTCATATAAATATTTCTACTAAAAATTTTTCATCTAAAAATTTCTATAGAAAATTTTTCATCTAAAAATTTCCAAAATCAAAATGTAATTTAAATAAATAAAGCGTAGGAAAAAAGTGTTTAAGTTCAAAAATTCATTAATTTTAGAAAAGTGGAATATAAATAATTAACTTTTATTTAAAAGAAGTGGTATTTTAAAATTCTTCAAAATCGAAGCAGAAAAAATTTTGAATTAAGCTTTTATCAGTCATCAAATTAAGGTAAGTCTATACAAAGTACTATATAGTATCATGAACAAATTAACTTTATTTTTAAGATTTTAGGCCCCCAATTTAGGTAAAACTGTATCTTCCTGTAACCACAATCAGGAAGTCTTCTAAGGCTGATTTAGAGGTGAATGAAAGGACTTAAAAAACTAAAGTTTTGATTTAGAATCATTAAAGTGTTACATAAAACTTTCTTAGAAAACTCTAAGCTCTAATGGACATAACAGTCAAATCAAAGACATAATAGCCAAATCAAAGATGTTACATTTCCATACATTGATTTGCCGTATGGTCCATTTAAAAAGTCCCAACGAATGTCGGGATATTTTATAATATGAGTCAAGTCAAATTTATACAAAATACGCTTGCACTAAAGTTCATGATAAGAAAAAATTTCTTTAGTTTTATAAAATTTGGGACTTTTTACAAATACAAATTGTTATTCCTAAATTATAACTTTTTCTGTATACAAATGAAATTTTCATTATTTTACTTCTTTAGAAAAGTTTTATATCGATTTAAAGCTTGTGATATAAGGCCAAATTAGAGAACAAAATCGTTCATTATAAACGAAAACGTTCCTTTTTCCTTAAGGCTCTATCAATACATTTAGACGTATAGACAAAAAGTATGTGAACAAAAATTATTTTACACTCTTAAAGCTAAATATTCAGGATTTTGAAGACAAATCTTAAAAGTTAAGATTAGATAGATTGTTTGTGTAAAATATTGGGAACCCAAAAACATTGACATTATAAAATCCTCTCAAAAATGTAAAACATTTTTCGCTAACAAACTTTTTTCAAGCAAATATTTTCGAAAACTCTTCAAAGGTACCTTTTTTTTAAAAGGGATTAAACCTTTCCACAAATTAAATATGTATTTATATCTTTACGTTACAGACGTAATAAAAACTTTTTCAAAACCTTTTTAGAAGCTACAGGAAAGAGCAAGAAAAAAAAACAAAAAATATAAAATCTATACTTTATCCGGTTTTATATTACTCTTCTCTATACCAAACTTTTAACATATTCCCCAGTTACTAAGCGCAAAAAATATAAAAAAGTTGAACACCCAGGGCTTTATATAGTCAGTCTCATAGTGTTAGAGCACACTCCTTCGTTCGAAGAACACGCAACATGATTAATACCCAGATGGAATCATACAACGCTCAACGACTGAGTTGGGCACGAAAGTAGAAGCAGCAGCAGGAAGCAATGCCCTATTGTGTGTGTGTGGAGGGAAGAAGGGCGTAAAGAAATACCTTGTACGAGTTCTCGTTTAAGGGAAAATGAAACGAGCACGTTCAACCTTTGAGTTTTGGGAAATTTCAAAATTTCTTAGTCTCATGCCTAGCAGTCGGGGAATGAAGAATATCTTTGAAATTAATGATGATGACGAAACGATGGTGATGGTGGATGGTAGTGGGGTGTTTGCCTATAATGGACGTTACAAAAAAATAAGACTTAATAATCAGATATGTACTCAGCTGGCAGCCATTTTATATTTTAGATATCAAATGATGTTGATGATGATGAAATATGAACGCAAAGATAAAAGATACAGAGACGAGTGTTTAGAGATAGAGATATACATCTTTTGAAATGATTGAATACTTAATGGCATTTCAATAAACAATGGATTTAGTTGTATGAATGGGTTTATATATGAGTTATTTAATTAATTTTAGAGCAGATAAAGAATCATTTTGTTAGAGTATTAGTTTTAGGTGTAAGTGGATTCTTAAGAATTTAGGGAAGTTTTTAGAAGTGGAACAAATACCAGTCGTTTGTGTACATATTTAGATCATAAGAAGTTTTAGTATCTTTAAAAGAATAACAGTTTAGTTTTAAGTTTTCTTTTGGATTCAGTTCTTAGGGGCCTTAAGAAAAATTTAGAGCAGATTAAAAAATTCATTTGAAAGGGGTTTTAGTTCTAGGTTCACTTTTACGTTCAGTTTTAGGTTGTTCTGGATTGATTTTTAAGCTGTTAAGGTGCAAGCCTCAGTTTTAGCGACAGAGGGCAAGTTGTTAAGGATTAGTTTTAACTTGAGATTTAGGCTGAGTTCATGCTACGTTCTTCGTTTAGTTTTAGGTTCAGATCTGGGTTAGGTTTTAAGTAGTTAAAATTTCAATGAAAGAATTAGTTTTGGCTTGAGGTTAAAGTTATTCAGGTTAAGTTTTTATTTTTCTGCCCTCTGGCTCCGGCTAGCGCAAATGGCTTCAACAGAATATTGCCATTTATTACGATCCTTTCTATATCTTTCATTTTTTTCAAAGAATATGCTAATTGCATTGAAATAATAAACCGATTTAGCGGATGATCTCTACAACTGAAGGAAAGTGCCTAGAGCATTGGCAATCTTGCTTCCGTGTGCTGAAATTAGCTATTGATTTGGTGGATGATTTCCAGACCTTTAACACCTGACAGAAAGTGTCTTGAGCTTTGGCAATCTTGCTTCGAATATCGTTGTTGGTAGCGCCCGGTATACAAAAATTAGGATCACGAGGTTGTTCAGCGGATGCGATTCGGAAATCAAGTCATTGATGACTTTGCTTTCCTTGTCTTTGTAAGATATCATCAAATTCTCCTGTAATTCTCAGATATCGTGATTCTTTGTTCCAGTTTTATGCTGCAAAGACTCTATAATATAGATATTGCAATCCAAACCAAAAGGCAAATTAAAAGCAAAAACAAACATACATTTCATGAGCACGTGTGTGTGCCTTAGCTTTCTCTCATTGGATAATCTTAAAGCGGGACTTATCGAAAAGACTATATTATGACAAAGCAATATATGGAAGTAGAACATCTTAATGTTATAGAGTCTTTGGTTATAGGTACAGAGCTTTGGATCAAGCTCTAGTTCCAGTTCTATACAGGCATGTTGGTTCAGTTAGTTCCATTCTTGCTTCAATTTAAGATTCAATTCTAGTTTAATATTCGTATTTCAGAGTTTAAAATTTCACATTTTTTTTAAACTCTGCTTTTCCAAAAGATAACAAACATCCCAAACTCTCCAGAAAAGAAAGGTTTCAGTTTTAGATTTTTATTAGGAAACAATTATAAAACTATACTTTAACCCTCTATATTTACTTATTAGTTTGTAAGGAGATTTATTAATTTCATTCTCAGAATTCTATTACAATACGTAACTCTAAAGTAGTAATTAGTCTTCTTGGCCAGTTTTTCTCTGGAAATTTCCTAATGTCTGGGTGTGAAACAGCCAAAGTGTATTATTACAATGTACAATAGTTTTTCGAATATGTATTAGCATCGAGACATTTTTTAAAAAAATTTTATATTTCATAACGTTTCATATCGTTTGTCTGGGGGTTGAGTCACTGAGTTAATGTATGAATGTATTACCAATTCGAATGTGAACAAAGTTTTTGAGTGAGTGTCAATTACCCACATGGCCTCATTTGGCAAAGTTGTTGTTGAAATAAAAACACCTTATTAAGTAGAATAGAAAGATTTTTGTTTTTTTTTTTTTGAATAGTATTCTAAAAGATTCGTTTCTTAGTTTCAAGGAGTTTGACAGATTTTTTTTTTGCTACATTTCCAAACTGAACTAGTTCTTAACATAGAAATCTTAAATAATGTTCATGGGATCAAAATTTTAATCATAGGCCTTTATATTGTCAAAATTTCAATAGTTGATCTTTATATAGTTCATATATGGTCAAAATTTTATTCGTAGGGGTTTATATAGTCAAAATTTCAATAGTAGATCTTTATATAGTTAAAATTTTGATCCTAGGACTTAATATGGTCAAAATTATAATCGTAAGTCTTTATATAGTCAAAATTTCAATAAGTAGATCTTTATATAGTTAAAATTTGTATAATAGGTCTTTATATGATCAAAATTGTATTCGTACGGGTTTATATAGTCAAAATTCTAATTGATTAGACTTAAAGCATGGTTTAAGGCGCTGATATTTTGAAATAATAAAAGCATAACTTTTGGCAAATTTTAATTATTATGAAATTGTATTTTTTTTATATTTTAATTTCAAAATTACTTAAGGCATAGTTTTTGGCTAAAAGATTTCAATATTTATATTGCATACTTTTGGTTGTTTAGTTTGAAAGTTTTGTAGAAAAGTTCGTAGAAAAATTGCAAAACTTAAGCTTCGAATTGCTTCTGAAACTGGTATATTCTTCATATCTAGCCCTCAACACATTTGTCCTGTACTCAAGGGAATTTTCGCTTGAAAAAATTTTTTTTTTTTTTTTTTTTTTTTTTTTAGGACCAGCACTCAGGGGATGACCCCTACTTATGCAATGCATTGTGTTGGAACTAGGAAAATAGGTTATGGGAGGGTGGATAGATGGAGTAGTGTTTATGGACATTTGATTTGAACTTTCCTATATTGCAACTGGCAGGAAAAATTTCTGCGGGAAGTAAATTCCACATACGAACTGTACGGCTAAAGAATGAATTTTCTCTGTAGTGTGTTGTTCTGTCTACTGGCCAATCGACTACGAAGGGATGAGCTCTAACAGATAGACGTGTATTGCGTAAAAAAATTCTAGTTTCGGGAACGAGTTCCCTGATTTCATTAGAGCACATTCCAAAGTAGTAACGATAGAACAGTGTGACACAACCCACATTGCGACGGTGCTCCAGTGAATCAATAGAGTTGGATACCCTACTGTCACCAATAAGCACCTTCGCCCTCTCCTGTACTCGGTCAAGAAGCTCCAAAATAGACTTTGAAGCACCGGCCCATACATGAGAGTTGTATTCCATTTTCGGTCGGATATAGGTGGTATAAATAGTAAGGAGATCAGATGAAGTGAAGTATGTCTTGCACCGTTTTAGAAAACCGAGACACTTGAATGCTTCTTTCGACACTTGAAAAATGTGTTCAGTCCACCGGACATCACATTGAATTCTCATGCCCAGAACATCAAGAGTATCTGATTCCTCGATATTTTCACCACCCATTAATACAGATGAAGTAACATGATCCGCCGTGCGTTTATGCGTGAGCATACAACATTGAGTTTTCCGCGCATTAAAATCGACTCTATTCGCACGACCCCATTCTGAGATTGCTTCTAAATCGCGGTTTAATGATTCATTCATGTTTTGCCTCATAGTACCAATCTCTAAAGGGTTTGGTCTATGATTGAATGAATACGAATGGCAAATGTTACTATCATCTGCAAAAGAGTAGATAGGATTGGAAGTTTGACGTAGAAGGTCGTTTATAAAGATAAGAAATAGAGTAGGAGAAAGAACGGAGCCTTGCGGTACCCCTGAATTTAGCTTGAACTCGTTTGATGAGATCCCATCTACAACAACTCTTATAGTGCGATCTCTGAGGAAGCTCGATATAAATCGAGAGAAGATATTACCGACACCAAAAGCAATAAGTTTTGATAGAAGTGCTCCGTGCCACACTCTATCAAACGCCTTGGAAATATCCAGAGCCACAACTTTACTTTCGCCAAAACGGTGTATTGAATGACACCATTTTTCCGAAAGGAAGGCTAGCAGGTCTCCCGTAGAGCGTCCCCTACGAAATCCATACTGGCGGTCGCTTAGTAGGTTGTTAGATTCCAGATATTTCACAAGATGGTGGTTTACCATACTCTCCAAAACTTTGGAGAGTGCAGAACAAATTGCTATTGGGCGGTAATTTTCAGGGTTGGTAGCCTCACCCTTTTTAGGGATTGGCGTTACATTAGCAACCTTCCAACACCGAGGAAATGTACCAGCTTGGTACAAGGTGCTGAAAAGGTTGGCTAATGGACGCGAAAGCGTCGAACAGCACTGCTTCAAGACCAGTGCTGGAATGCCATCCGGCCCTGAAGACTTGTTTATGTTGAGATCTGCTAAAACCCTTTTTACAGCACGGGCGCGAAAGAATATCTTTGGCATAGTTACAGATACTCTTTCGAGCTCGGGCGGAGGTTGAGTGCTTTCCGGCAAGCGGGAATTGCTTGCAAATAATTCAGCTAAAAGGTTAGCTTTGTCAACCGGGTCAGTGAATGTTTGACCATTCTTTAAAAGAGAAGAAATTGAAGAACTAGCATTATTCTTAACTCTTTTAACGAATGACCAGAAACTCTTGCTGCCCCGAGGAGCAGCAAGAATTTTAGTACGAAGACGCTGCTCGTACAGAGCTTTTTCACGTCTTAATACTTTGGCACATGTACGCCTTGCACGTTTGCGTTGCAAATCAGTAACTGGATTTTGGTTATTGCGCCAGTTTCTGAAAGCTTCCTCTCGGGATCTGACTGCTTGTTTGCACGTCTGATTAAACCAAGTTTTTACCTTTGGTTTAATCGAAATGTTTTTCACTGGGATAAACATTTTCATTCCCAGCTTAATAACATTAGAAACCATTTCCGCCGAGGCATTGACATTACTGTCGAGGAAACACAGTTTCCAGTTAAAATGCCTATAGAATTCGTTGAGCTCTGCCCAACGACCTTTTTCGTATAGAAAAATTGAACGTTTCGTAGCTGTTTGCGAAATGCTGCGAAGTGAGGAGAGCGAAAAAGAGGCGGAAATGGTACAATGATCGGAATTTCCGAGAGGTGCAAGAACCTTTACTTCATACTTATCAGGGTGTGAAGTAAGGAAAAGGTCAAGGATGTTTTGTTGGTGCCCATCAACACATGGAATATGTGTTGGCTCATTCACCAGTTGCGCAAGGTGATTGTGCGCTGCAAATAACTCAACATATTGGCCTTCAGGAGTTGTGTGGCTCGAATGGCGAAGCCAGGACGAGTTGTGAACATTGAAATCACCAGCAATAACGATTTCACTGCTCGGACAACTCTCGAGGATCTTCGAAATTGAATCGGAAAGGGCATCGAAGCCAGATAAAGTTGTGCCCCTTTCCGCGTTTGGACTTCTATAAAGAAACCCGAAGTACAAAAGATGCGCCCTGATTCTGAATTTAACCCAGAGACAGCTAAATTCGTTATCATGCGTGCCAAATTTTTATATAGAAATTTTTTTTAGAAAATTTTTCTTTAGAATTTTTTTTTTTTAATTTTTTTAGAAATTTTTTCATATAAAATTGTTCTATAAAAAAAAATTTTACAAAATATGTTTCTATAGAATATTTTTCTATAAAATTTTTCTATAGAAATTTTTTCTTTAGAAAATTTGCCATACAAAATTTTTCCATAGAAAATTTTCTTATAAAATTTTTCCACAGAAAATTTTTCATATAAAATTTTTCTTTACAAAGTTTTTCATACATTTTCTTTTTTTGGATAAGTTTTCATATAAGATTTTTCTGAAGAAAATTTTTCTATAGAAAATTTTTCATATAAAATTTTTTTATGAAAAATTTTTCATATAAAATTTTTCTATGGAAAATTTTTTCACATATAATTTGTTTATGGAAAATTTTTCATATCAAATTTTTAATAGAAAATTTTTCGTATAAAATTGTTTCTAAAGAAAATCTTTCATGTTAAATTTTTCTATAAAAAATTTCCATATAAGATTTTTCTATAGAAAATTTTTAACGAAATTATTTCTACAAGAAAAAACTTTCAACGAATCTTTCTCCACAGAAAAAAAAAATTTATAAAAGTTTTTCTTAAAAAAAAATTTTAAAAGAAAATTTTTCTACCAGAAAATTATTTTAAGGAAATTTTTTCTATAAGATAAAAAATTTAATGAAAATGAAATTTTTTCTAAAAGAACAATTTTTAAACAAAATTTTTTCCATTAAAAAAAATTTTGAAATTTTCTTTAGAAAATTTTTCTATAGAAAATTTTTTTTTAGAAAATTTTTCTATAGAAAATTTTTCTTTAGAAAATTTTTCTATAGAAAATTTTTCTTTAGAAAATTTTTCTATAGAAAATTTTTCTTTAGAAAATTTTTCTATAGAAAATTTTTCTTTAGAAAATTTTTCTATAGAAAATTTTTCTTTAGAAAATTTTTCTATAGAAAATTTTTCTTTAGAAAATTTTTCTATAGAAAATTTTTCTTTAGAAAATTTTTCTATAGAAAATTTTTCTTTAGAAAATTTTTCTATAGAAAATTTTTCTTTAGAAAATTTTTCTATAGAAAATTTTTCTTTAGAAAATTTTTCTATAGAAAATTTTTCTTTAGAAAATTTTTCTATAGAAAATTTTTCTTTAGAAAATTTTTCTATAGAAAATTTTTCTTTAGAAAATTTTTCTATAGAAAATTTTTCTTTAGAAAATTTTTCTATAGAAAATTTTTCTTTAGAAAATTTTTCTATAGAAAATTTTTCTTTAGAAAATTTTTCTATAGAAAATTTTTCTTTAGAAAATTTTTCTATAGAAAATTTTTCTTTAGAAAATTTTTCTATAGAAAATTTTTCTTTAGAAAATTTTTCTATAGAAAATTTTTCTTTAGAAAATTTTTCTATAGAAAATTTTTCTTTAGAAAATTTTTCTATAGAAAATTTTTCTTTAGAAAATTTTTCTATAGAAAATTTTTCTTTAGAAAATTTTTCTATAGAAAATTTTTCTTTAGAAAATTTTTCTATAGAAAATTTTTCTTTAGAAAATTTTTCTATAGAAAATTTTTCTTTAGAAAATTTTTCTATAGAAAATTTTTCTTTAGAAAATTTTTCTATAGAAAATTTTTCTTTAGAAAATTTTTCTATAGAAAATTTTTCTTTAGAAAATTTTTCTATAGAAAATTTTTCTTTAGAAAATTTTTCTATAGAAAATTTTTCTTTAGAAAATTTTTCTATAGAAAATTTTTCTTTAGAAACATTTTCTAAAGAAATTTTTTATATAAAATTTTTTATACCAAAAAATTTTTTTTCGAAAATAATTTTTTTTTAAATTTTTCATATAAACTTTTTGTATAAAATTTTTGTTTAGTAAATTTAGATCTTTATATAGTCAACCAAATAAATATTTTTTTCGGTTTTTAAACTAGTCATTTATCCATTTGGTGTTTCTAAGAATTAATAAATCTATTTACTTTTATATGACCGGATTAAGGTATTTTTTGTCTTAATCTAAAATTCATTAATCAGTTTTGTTTTCTAGCTGATACTCTATATCTATCTCTACCTTTCAAAAAAGTTTTGTGTATGTATACCCATATTTTGCCACTTAAAACCCAGCAGCTGCCAGACTCTTTCCTCTATCTTGATTTTTCCTATTGCTTGAGTATTATGACCCTCTAGGGGTTTTGTATTTCATTATATAGCAAAAAATTTAAAAAAATTTCCATCATTAAATAGAATTTTATCATTAGCAGCATCAGAGCAATGGTTGGCACAAATCGTGAGCTGCTTAAAAAAATCTCTAAAAACGAACGATAACTTCCATTATTGCACGCTTTAATAGGCAGGTAGTCAGTATAGGTTGATTGTGTGTATTCTACATCTTACAAACAGCAAACCAACCCATACTTCTCATGCCCATGAGCCGTAAGCCTCTAACTATACACAACAGCCAGCAGTTTCGTATTTCCCGTTTAAAAGTCTGTCCGACGACGATTCGTTTCGTTGTCTAAACTGGCGACTGACTTTTTCGATGAACCCTCCTCAAAACATTTTCTCTGTTCATTTATGGTTTCTTCGTAATATCTTTTAACTCTATACTCCAAGTACTCTGGTAGAGTAGTGGCATACAGTGGTGACTACTAAGTACAAAACTCGTATTTCGTATTCGTTCCATGACAACTTCTATCATCAGCAGCTAAGCAGTTATCTATAGTATAGTTTGGCACGATATTATATTACGTTCTACTTTTGTTCATATTGTATATTTTTTTTATATCGTTCGTTCGTGTTGTATATTTTGTATATCTGGCCTTTTAAGAACTTTAGACCTTGATGAATTTTTGTAGAACTTAATCATCAACAAAAAACTTAAGCAGTACATAGTACATATCTACAATATGTATATTTTCGGATTGACGTTTTAGGGAAGTACTTAAAAAATGGGGGTTGAAATTTTTATAACTCACTATACACATAATTTTAAGAGTTTATATGTATACTCGTACCATGATGAAATTCTTTAAAAATTGGGGTGTTCGAAAGTATATAGAGGGTATAGAATTTAAAGGGCCATATGTGCTGCAAGATAAGGGGAATAAGCTATGAATTAATCGGATGTATGTATATAAAGGGTAGAGTTTTTGAAGGGCCATATGTGCTGTTAGATAAGAGGAATACTTTGGGAACTAAACGGATATACAGTGGGATACAATAGAAATTAAAATAAATTTCATAAGAATTTTTTTAAATAAAAAAATTTCTCAGGAAAAATTTTTTTATAAAAAAATTTTTTTACAAAATTTTTTCTATAAGAAAAAATTTTTAACAAAATTTTTTCTATAAGAAAAAATTTGTAACGAAATTTTTTCTATAAGAAAAAATTTTTAACAAAATTTTTTCTATAAGAAAAAATTTTCTAACGAAATTTTTTCTATAAGAAAAAATTTTCTAACGAAATTTTTTCTATAAGAAAAAATTTTCTAACGAAATTTTTTCTATAAGAAAAAATTTTCTAACGAAATTTTTTCTATAAGAAAAAATTTTCTAACAAAATTTTTTCTATAAGAAAAAATTTTTAACAAAATTTTTTCTATAAGAAAAAATTTTTAACAAAATTTTTTCTATAAGAAAAAATTTTTAACAAAATTTTTTCTATAAGAAAAAATTTTTAACAAAATTTTTTCTATAAGAAAAAATTTTTAACAAAATTTTTTCTATAAGAAAAAATTTTTAACAAAATTTTTTCTATAAGTAAAAATTTTTAACAAAATTTTTTCTAGAAGAAACAATTTTTAACAAAATTTTTTCTATAAGAAAAAATTTTTAACAAAATTTTTCTATAAAAAAAAATTTCTAACGAAATTTTTTCTATAAGAAAAAATTTTATAAGGAAATTTTTTCTATAAGAAAAAATTTTCTAACGAAATTTTTTCTAGAAGAAAAAATTTTCTAACGAAATTTTTTCTAGAAGAAAAAAGTTTCTAATGAAATTTTTTCTAGAAGAAAAAATTCTCTAAAGAAATTTTTTCTAGAAAAACAAATTTTTTAACGAAATTTTTTCTATAAGAAAAAATTTTCTAACGAAATTTTTTCTATAAGAAAAAATTTTTTAACGAAATTTTTTCTATAAGAAAAAATTTTCTAACGAAATTTTTTCTATAAGAAAAAATTTTCTAACGAAATTTTTTCTATAAGAAAAAATTTTCTAACGAAATTTTTTCTATAAGAAAAAATTTTATAAGGAAATTTTTTCTATAAGAAAAAATTTTCTAACGAAATTTTTTCTAGAAGAAAAAATTTTCTAACGAAATTTTTTCTAGAAGAAAAAAGTTTCTAATGAAATTTTTTCTAGAAGAAAAAATTCTCTAAAGAAATTTTTTCTAGAAGAACAAATTTTTTAACAAAATTTTTTCTAAAAGAAAAAATTTCTTAACGAAATTTTTTTTTATAAGAAAAAATTTTTTAACGAAATTTTTTCTAAAAGAAAAATTTTTTTAACGAAATTTTTTCTAAAAGAAAAGATTATTTAACGAAATTTTTTTATAAGAAAAAATTTTAAAACAAAATTTTTTCTATAAGAAAACATTTTTAAACGAAATTTTTTTCTTATAGAAAAAATGTCGTTAACATTTTTTTATAGAAAAAATTTCGTTAAAAAGTTTTTACTTATAGAAAAAATTTCGTTAAGAAATTTTCTCTTATAGAAAAAATTTCGTTAAAAAATTGTTTCTTACAGAAAAAAATTCGTTAAATTTTTTCTTATAGAAAAAATTTCGTTAAAAAATTTTTTCTTATAGAAAAAATTTTGTTAAAAAATTTTTTCTTATAGAAGAAATTTTTTCTTATAGGAAAAATTTCGTTTAAAAATTTTTTCTTATAGAAAAAATTTCGTTTAAAATTTTTTCTTATAGAAAAAATTTCTTAAAAAATTGTTTCTTTTAGAAAATATTTTGTTAAAAAATTTTTTCTTATAGAAACAATTTTGTTAAAAAATTTTTTCTTAAAGGAAAAATTTAGTTAAAAATTTTTTTCTTTTACAAAAAATGTCGTTAAAAAAATTTTTCTTTTAGAAAAAATTTCGTTAAAAAATTTTTTCTTTTCGAAAAAATTTCGTTAAAAAATTTTTTCTTTTTGAAAAAAATTCGTTAAAAAATTTTGTTATAGAAAAAATTTCTTTAATTTTAATAGAAAAAAATTCGTTAAAAAATGTTTTTTTATAGAAAAAATTTCGTTAGAAAATTAAAATTTTTTGTTTTTTATAGAAAAATATTTTTGTAGAAATTTATGTTTTTGGTAACTTTTATCGTTTATGTATCACAGTATATACCTACCCACATTTCAGTTATCGTCTTAAATTTTTTTTCAAAATAATTTTCAAGTTGTTTTAAATAAAATCGATTAACCCAAAAACAAAAAAATGTTGAACTGAGCTAAAATTTACAATCACTTAATTTCATCATTGGTCTTAGTAGCATGAACTTGTATTTAAATTTGGTTGTCGTTAAAATGTGGGGGTTTAAGCGAATTTCGACTTAGTTTTAAATTATCATGAGTAATACGAAAGAATTCTCATTGAATTGGAAATCTTTGAAATGCTGATGAATCAGAATCTAGATCTTTGACATGAGCTAAGTTTCTAATTACGACAACTAAGATACAACGTGATTTTGCTCAATGACACGATTCTTTTCGAAAGACACTGTGAGAAACAGCGAGGGAGATAATTAAGCTCCGGTTTCAGAGTGAAGCAAACATGGGTCGCATATAAAATTGCTTTTCGGAATGAAAAAGTCATAAATACAAAAATGAAATAGATGTCATTTTACACTTAAAAAACTTACTCATAGCATTTAAAATATTTCTTTAGTTCCTTAAAAAGATTCTGAAGAGGGAAATCCGTTATAAAAAACTGATTTATATTTTTCCTTTGAAATTATTTCAAATTGTAATTTCCGTCTGCAATAATTTGGAGTTTGCGCAATTTTCGAGATTCTTTTAAATGTTAATTTTTGTCTGTGTATTAATTTGTGCTTAATCAAGGCTATTAAGTCACTTTGGGCTTTTAATATAAAGACATGACATTAAAGTCTATATAGGTATGTTTAGCTTTCGGTAAAACAATTTCGTTAAAGCATGAGTTGGTTGACTCACTCGAACTTCTAAAAATAGCTAAAAAAGTAACGGTGGTACTAACGTTAATAAAATGTTAACTTCTAAAGCCGGAAGCTCTGGAATGAACACATACATACTCGGAAACTTTTTTATACTTAATCGTTATATTTATATTCCCATTTCAAAACTTGATAGGAATTTTGAAAACATTTTAAATAAATCTAGAAAGTTAATTTAAAAGGTCTATTGCTCTTTATCTTAAAGATATATACGAGAGCAATCCAAAAAGTGTTTTGAAAAACTGCAATTTTTGTAGAGCTAAAAAAATAAGATAATAGTGGAAGATGAAAATTAAACTATTGGTTTGGTAACTCTACTTTTAATATTTAAGAGGTCTAAAGGGTGATGTAGGGGCAACGTTTTTGATTGGTCCATACTTGGTAACCCCAGATTTAACTAGGTCTATCCCTTAACTCATCTGTGAACACCGACTCGTGGTATCATCCGGGGAGCTAAGTTAAAGCATTGAGAAATCTATCTGAAGGGATCAAGGGAATTATGAATGTGTTCGAAATTGATAAAAGATTGATAACCGGTTTAGAAACCGGGTATTATCGTAGTACTAATTTATATAGTCATACTTTGACTTCGAGTTTGACAATCCGATTGTTTTTAGAAAGGCTTATCTCAGAGCCTTAAAAAATTTGTAATAATATTTTCGACATTTTTTGACTTCATGCTTGGCAACATTTAGGCTCAATTCGGCTTGTAAAACAAAAATAATAGGCCTCTGGTTATAAAGTTATAGGTATAAACAACATAAAATTCTAGAACTTTTATGCTTTCAGAGGCCTTCTTTAGGAAATGTTGGAATTCTTAACTATTTTCACAATAAAACTGTTTTACATAAGTGTATTACACTAGAATCCCATTTTATTATAATTATTTATTATTTTAATAAACAGATTTTTGATAAAACAAAAAATGTTGGCGGTGGTGGTGGTGAAAGGTTGTCCTTTCCTCGAAGCGTTTTGATGGTTGCCTAAGCCTTTATAATCAGACGGAGTATCCCTAATACTAGATAAATGGAAAACCACTCATCATTTCTAATTTGTGAGACAAAATAAATACGAATTATAACGTTCATACAAAATATCAACGCAAAGTGAAGATGATCATTGGCCAAATTGTTTCACGCACCTCCTATAGGGTTAACTTCCCGAATTTAAGTATTTGGCCATAAAATTCAGTATATTTTTATGAAATTTAGAAGAAACATTGCTTATATAAAACGAGTAAGAAAAGCTATAGTCGGTCAAGCCCGACTATATCATACCCTTCACTACTAAGGTCAAATATGGACCAACAATTAAACAAGTTTTCCTTAAGTCTTAGAGACATACACACATATACTATGTGCTATTTTTTCAAAATTTCGAGATTTATATCATTCCGTCTAAGGGCCTGATATGGGAGCTAGGGTCAATTGTAGACCGATTGTTACCAAATTTTGGTTATTGGTTTATATTTACAAAATATTTATCTGTACAAAGTAAAAGTAATCAAATCTTAAGAGTTATTAACGTTTTTGTGTTTGGATGTGTATATAAACGTCTTTTGAGAATGTGTCTTGTATGGGAGGTATGGTCAAATATGGGCCGATTTTTAAATTTTTTCAAAATTAGAAACACTGATTAAGGTTATGATGAGCAATATTTGTGCTGAATATTATTAAGACCAAAAACTCCATTCCTGGAAGGCATCCCTGTGGGAGGTACCCGAAATAGTAACCGAATTTCGCCCAAAATTATAGAGATCGTCCTTGGACCAAAATATGAGCCTGTGCCAAATTTCATTAAATTTTCTTTCAACACTTTTTTATGGGAATAAAAATTTTTTTCATTAACTCTCCAATTAATAATTTTGGGGTCCCCGCGGCTTTACTAAAATGCCTCAAAGGGGCCGCGGAGCAATAGCTCGTGAGAACCACTGAGGAAAGTATAAAGAATCATTTAAAACAATTAAATTTTCTGAGGATTTTTTCTATTTAATAGGAATACATTTTATTTATTTATAATTTAAATACGTTTGTATAAAATTGAGTGCTGCAGTAAAGAAATTATTAAACTGCCCTCGCATATGGATCCGTTTTGCTATTTACGAGAATTATATTTAAACAGACTCAATGTTATCCGTTTGCATGGGTATACACATGCGTAGTCCATATAATTTTCCGACATAATTTCATTTTATTTTGCACATAAATTAAACGTTTCACAACATCCGGAAAAACACTTAAGGGAAAATGGTTAGAATAAACACATGAGGCTTTTTTTTAGAAAAATATTTAAAAAAAATGAAAACACTTTTTAGATTGCCCTATATAATATTTTTAAGATTGTCATCAAATTATGTGTAATTTATTTAAATTCCAAATTTTGAAATATATTTAAAATTTTTTTTTTGTCTTTTGAGATCTTATTTATTTGGTTACAAATTTTATTTACAATTTCCACACGCACATTTTTTAGCCGCCTTTTCTTTTTTGTTTATATGCAAAAAAATGAAATCAAATCAAACCAAAACAAATAATTAATTATTTATTTACCTTCTCTTTAGTTAAACAAAAAATTGTTGTATTGTATGAGTTAGTAAATGTGTGTAAATATACACACATACACTGTAGAAAATCTCAAGACCCCGTTTGTTTATTTGTTTTTTTTTTTTATTGACGAAGATGATGATAATGAGGTTTTGTGTTGTATTTGTTGTTGTTGCTGTTCTTGTTGTAGTTGTTGGTAGAATGTTTTACATAGACACTTTCACACAATAACAATAATAATAATGATGATGATGATAGTTTTGCTTATGTACTTTTACATTTATTTGTTGTTATTTCACACACTCTGATTTATATTCATCATCAATTGCATTGAACTCGTAGTATCCATATCTCCACAATTGGGCACTTCTTCATTGATACACTTTATATATATAGTTTTTTTATATCTATGTACTCTTATATACTTTCTTATGTACTTGAGTCAAAATCACGAGAGCATAAAAACACGAAGAGCTTTTCTTTTTTTGTTATGTTATTCATACATAAATATAAACTTAAAGTATGGGTCTCTATATGAACCGATTTTTTATTTCACAGAGTAAATTTTTGAAAACTGTTTATATTTCGCATACATCCGATATCGAATTTGAAAGAAACGTAGTCAACGACTGCTCAACACAAAATGAGACGAGTCGCAAAGACCCAACAAACACACGATATTCTACGACTCGACTACATACCAATCAAGCTAAAAAAAAAAAAAAACTATAGCATTGGATGTGGATGATGATGTTGTTAGCACCATAGCACAAACAAACCTACAACCGACACACACAGATACTCGAATACAGCTGCACACAACACACACACAAACGCCCAAACGTTCATATTAAAATTCATTCAAACATCCGAAAAAAAAACTTACAAACAAACTCATACAGTCATACATACAACGCATACCCAAACAAAGCTGAACATACGCCCGTACGTAAGACCGACAAACTGCCTGACTACCCAAAATCTATAGTCAGTCCCTGTGTCCGTCCGTCTGTTCTGTATTGTATGGCTGCGAGCAAAGGGAAAGACAAAATTTTTCCATAAGATATAAATCCCAAATATATCATACCAGTCCAGAGGCCAGACCCAAAAATACTCGTATAACACAGAAAACAAAATATCAGCATATAACAAACACACACAGACACTGAAAACAACCACTCGACTAAGGCACGAACGACGACTGACTATACGAATGTGAGACAAATCGTTTCGAATGTGCAAACGACTGACTGTCGGATGGCGAGTGTGACTTAACAACCGTCTGAACGTAGTGGTGGTGTTTGATACCCTGCCTCACATACAGCTGGGTATTAACCGATTGGCAAGTGAGCATGCAAACGGTAATAGTTACAGTGTTACTTGGATAAAGTGTTTGTGTTATGAAAACGTATAGGTATTGGGTATTACATAGGGTGTTTACTCGAGTTATGTTTGCTCGATTAATCGGAAAAACAAAATCGATTAATCGCTCGAGTAAATAAAAATGACTAATTTCAAATAAAGATTTATTTGAGTAATTTTCCACGAGTAATCGAGTTACTCGAGTGAAAACATTTTATTCATTTTGCTAGCATTGTTTTTTAATATTAATAAAATAAAACGACTAAAGTTCCCCTGCCACCCAAATAATGGCCAACGTTGGTTCGAAATTATCAGCTGTCCATAATTTTTTTGATTAAGATACATCATTACTAATGATTTATTTCATTTTATGCAATAATAAGGGTTTTTATTGTAGACCACATAAGTCAATTGTCTACCATTCAAGGGTCCATTTTAATCAATAATTCTATAGTATGGTTTATTTTTAATAATAATCGAGGGTTTTAATATAGTCCATTTTCCATTTTATGGAATAATAATGTCAATTCTAGGCAATAATCGTGAGTTGTAATATAGTCCATTATGTGAACCGCCGTGGTATAGCAGGTAAGACATCCGCCTAGCATACCAGAGGCCCAAGTTCAATCCCCGGCCAGATTCACTTGAAAAAAATAAATTTTCAAAAAAGCGGCGGTTCACCTCATAACTCAGCTAGCCACTGGTTATTGAGTATTAGGCTATGAAAAACTTCTCTAACTAATGCATTCGCCGTTCGGAGCCGGCGTTAAAACGTAGGTCCCTTTCAATGAGTTTAAAAATAGAATCGGATGCAGCTCATTGTCTGAGAGAAGTACCCCTTGTTCCAATTGGAATGTTGTCGGGGAATTATATATATATAATATAGTCCATTGCAGATTCAATAATCGTAGATTCAATAATCGTAGATCCAATGTATGTTTCCAATGTATTCGTAGGTACTTCTATAGTTTAGTTGAAGATTCTTATGTAATCGTACGTACTATTACTATAGTAGGACCAATAGTAATGGTACGTCCTACTATAGTTCAATTAATCGTAGATTGTACTATAGTCCTGTTGAAGATCTCATTGTGAAGATAGATAAAAGGTAGTAGATTCTATTAATCTATTAGATTAAAATCAGGATTTATCAAATCAAAAGATTACTTAAGGCGATCAGTGTAAACATGAATACATATATAGAAGTAAATGAACTTAAGGGTGACGATATGTTTCAAATATATGGTACAAATATTATTTTTTATTAAAAATAAAATTTGAATTTTCATTTTATTTTATTCTATTGTGAATTGTTAAATTTTTTGTTAATAAAACACTATAATTTTATTAAAAACAGCTTGTGAAAAAATTTTACTCGAGTAATTTTAAAACGAATATTTTACTCGATTAACTCGAGTAATTTTTGACGATTAATCGATTTTCCGGGTAATTCAAAAATCCCATTTTCAAGTTATTTGATTACTCAAACAATTAAAAGTCGAGTAAAATGAACACCCTAGTATTACATTAAGGTATAGACTTTTAAATTAATTAAGAAAACAGAAAAGTTATCTTTAACGATAAAATGTGATTCTAGCTAGATAATTATTATCAATATTTCCGGAAATATATTCGAAGTTACTGCTATAATCCAAAATACCTCTTAAATTCATTTACCATTGCCATTTTAGGATGGATCGGTTGTTTATCTTACTTCCACGACATTATTAATCAAAGCAAGTCGTATCGGCGCGGCTGGAGGCAAGCCGATAAGCCGATTTTATTTTGCCGTGCCGCCTCCGAATTAGTTGGCTTATCGACGGCTTAAACCCGAGTTTTTGGTGAAAACTTTCCCGAAGCAAATTCGTCGAAGATCGGACTGTGTGTGCAGTCGCCTCTTCCTGTTGAAACCACGCGTGTGAAGAGTACGATGGGTGAGTTCGAAGGTTTGTCAAATATAATTCCAAAATCATGCGTCTACGCTGATGATGTATGTCTTTAAAGTCAAAGCTCAGGCCACCTTCTAGCGCTATTACTGTTGAATTTTGGGCAGCTGGGCTGGAAATCAATATTTCCAAAACAAAGATTATGCCTGGAGATTATGGCGCAAACCCGCCGACAGAAATCAATGTGGATAACGAGGTTATTTGATGTGTAGGTATCATTCATTATCTTGGTAGTTTGGTATCTACAAAAGGTGGCGCTGACGAGGATATTGAAGAGCG
The DNA here is from genome assembly GCA_933228675.1 of Stomorhina lunata. NCBI lineage: Eukaryota > Metazoa > Arthropoda > Insecta > Diptera > Rhiniidae > Stomorhina > Stomorhina lunata. The sequence continues at coordinate 43,556,025 of OW121742.1, read as the reverse complement.
TATTAATTAGGCCAAATCTGCATTCGGCATTCTCCGATCTATTTCGAAATCTCGGCAAATATCAACAACAACTAAGTTACGAATATATAAACCGAATGTTAATTCCATCTTGTATTACGGTTGCGAAACTTGGAAACGTACAAATGCCATTGATAAGCGCCTTCAAACCTTTGTAAACAAATCCTTAATATATGGTGGCCGAATCGCAAACGAAATGAAGATCTACCAAACTCTTTAAACCAAATCCCTGATTCTGTAAAGATACATATGTCAACGGAAATGACGGTGGATAGGCCACACACTTCGAAGGCCAAATAAAAACATTGCACGACAAGCGCTTCGTTGGAATCCACAAGGAAGCGGCCGTCGTGTTGGTGCATCTGTTGAATTTTCGGTAAAAATTGATCCAATTATCTCATTAGTGGATAAGCTACCCTGGGCAATGCAATGGTTTTTAATGTTTTAATCGAGGGTTGCCGGTTCTTAAAGACCAGTAACAACATTTTATGTGAAAATGAAACTCGTCGCTCCAAAAAATGGGATTTACAGTGTGAAAACTATCCACTATTTATGGGATATATTGAATATTTTCACTTTTTATATGTAGTTGTTAAGAAAAGTCCCCAAAATTAATCCCGCTAGGGCAGTGCAAGTTCATAGAAGATGTTTTATCGATTCAGTCTCCTCCTCGTCTCCACAGCTTCTGCAGAGATCATTAGTGGTAACCTTCAGCCTAATTGCATGTCTTCCAATCAAACAGTGTCCGGTTATAACGGACGCGAGCAATTAGAAATCGGGTCTTGATAATGACAGCAATCTGTGAGAGCGTTGCCAATTCAAACAGGTTAACATCTGTTTGGAGTGTCAGATCAAAAAAGTCAGATCTCTCTCGCAGTAGGAGCTAGCAAGTGGCTAGAGCAATGTTGAGCAAAGTCTCTATGATTTTGTATTTTGCTAACCCTAGGGTTAGGAAAATGCAAAATAAGAAAGAATCAGTTAGACTTTGCCCAACATTGGATTAGAGGCATGCCGACTAGTTCGGCTGGAATCTGTAAAGTATTCCCTAGTCTTGCAAGCTCGTCTGCTCTGCAATATTCTTGTGCCCCGGCACTCATATGAGGTTTATACTGAATTGCTGTGCCATGTCGTTAATAGATTTGCGACAACTCAGGGCTGATGTTGAATTCAGGAAGACAGAGTCCAGAGATTTAATGGCAGATTGGCTGTCAGAGAATATATTAATACCCACTGTTGTGAGAACAGTGAATATCAGCCATTCTCTAATGGCTAGAATTTCAGGCTGAAAAATGATTCAATGTATTCGCGATATATTTAGGCCTAAAGCTTTGGAGTAGACCCCGAGACCTACTTGATTGTTAAGTTTTGAGCCGTCAGTGTAAAAGTCTATATATGTACTGCCTTTTACCAGGATTTCTGCCGTTCCATGCATCTCTATCTGGTATGAAAGTATATATACTGCCTTTTATAGATATGGTACTTCTTATCAAACAGTGGTTCGGTCAAAGTGTTATCAGTGATCCCCGGTATGCCAGGAATATTGCTGAAATTGCAGCAGTCTGTATGCCAACTATATCTAGAGACATTAATTGCACAATTACATTTAGTGCATCAGATGGGTTGGTACGGAGCGCACCCGTGATACTCAGGCTAGCCATTCGTTAAACCCAATTTAGTACCAGACGATAACGACATATAGCATTATAGGTCTTACTACTGCGGTCTTGAATATTGAACTTGAAATCCAGCTTCTTGTCCAATATTACGCCGAGGTACTTTGCACAGTCCGCGAAAGAAATTTCAGTACCGGCCAAGGAGATAAGTTCAACTGGTGGGATCTTGTACCTCGTAGTGAACTGAAATTTTGCCAATAAAAAGTTAGAATTTTGTTAGTCTTTTAATGGTTAAAATTATAGACCAAAGTGAACATGTTTGTCAGTAACATGTTACACGAAAAAATTCTGAGCTGCATTGATAAATTGAAAAAAGTACCAAATATTTGTATGATATTTTGTACTTGGAAATCGACGTCCCAATCATTTTTTTTTCTAGCTTTGTTGCTTCAAGTGATATACATTGATAAGGAAAAATGAACCTACCATATTTTTTCCCGTTTTTTATCCCTTTTTACCCCCTAAATCAAATAAGTACCAAAGAAGTTTTTAATATTTTTTTCTGGTTTAGCGTCTCCGTTTTAAAGTTTGTTTCTATTTTTGTATGGGTTAAAAACAAGTACCACAAATTCATTTTTACCCTTTTAGCCCCTATTTGTCCCATTTGCCAAAAAGTACCAAACACGTGTCTTTTTATTTTTGTAGTTGATCTCTCAATTTTAATTCTATCACGTTTGCTTTCGGAGATAGAGCATTACTGATTTTTCCCTTTTTTATCTGTTTTTACCCCCTTAGCGGCAGAATTTCTAAATATCCCTTCTTAGTGGATCTATACTTCGGAAAAGGGACATGTTACACGAAGAAATTCTGAGCTGCATTGATGAATTGAAAATAGTACCAAATACTTGAATGATATTTTATACTTGGCAATCGACGTCCCAATCATTTTTTTCTAGCTTTGTTGGTTCAAGTGATATACATAGATAAGGAAGAATGAACCTACCCTAATTTTTTTTTAATCGTTTTTATCCCTTTTTACCCCGTAAATCAAAAAAGTACCAAACACGTGTTTGATATTTTTTTTCTTGTTTAGTGTCTCCGTTTTAAAGTTTGTTTCTGTGTTGATTGGTTCAAAAGATACACATGAGGTAAAAAAAAGTATCAATAATTTATTTTTACCCTTTTTAAGATCTATTTGTCCCATTTGCCAAAAAGTACCAAACACGTGTCTTTTTATTTTTTTTAGCTGAGCCCAACGCAATTTCAATTTTAGTCCTATTTGCTTCCGGAGATAGAGTATTACTGATTTTTTCCTTTTTACACCTTTTTACACCTTTTTATCCCCTTAGCGGCCGAATTTCTAAATATCCCTTCTTAGTGGATCTATACTTCGAAAAGGGACCCGCTGTCAAAATTGCAGCTCTGTAGCTTTAGCCGTTTGGGCTGGGCGATGATGAATCAGTCAATAAGCCAGTCAGTCACGTTAGAGTTTTAAGTAAAAAAATATTTTGTGGTACAAGTGTCCGAAAGATGCTTGATCCGATAGGACGGACATACATATGTAAAGGGTCTATAAAATATCCCAGCCTTGACATATCAAATAAAAGTACATAAAATTTGAATTAGAAACACACAGTTTTAATAAACCTCATACTCAACCAATTTTAATGTTTACTATTTATATCGATGCTTCACTGTTACATCATAGTAATCGGCATTAAGTTGTTTTCGAAATAGTGGAAAGCAAAGCAAAATTAACTGAGTATGGATTGTGATGTTGATGATAAATGATATTTTGTGAGGGTAAAAATATTATACATTCCACTCGTACCCGAATGCTGGCTATATGGCTAAGGCTGGGTTTGGCAAACTCTGTATGACATTAATGAAAAAACTTTGCCTGCCATACTTTTACGTTAAGTCTTAAGTTGTCTGTCTGTCTGTTAGTTAGTGATTTCGACCAACCGACTGGCTCTTTTGAACAAAGTGGAAAGAGGTTTATTGCTTATAGGTCGCAGAGACTCACACAGACGTTGGTTTCTACGGTCTTGCCTGTTTGCTTGCCTGATGTTGTTGAGTTGAGTTCTTCTATATAATAAAATTTAATGCCTTTAGGTGCAGATTATCTTGATATTTCGTCTAAAATCCAAGACTTATTGTCTTCAATATAACAACTACTGCGTCGTAGCATCGACGTCGACCTTTTTGCATTACCTTTTTTTTATTTTGGATTTTCGAAATGTGGAATTTTAGTATACAGAAAAATGTATACTATCATAAAAGTATCTCCACTTTTTGAGAATTTAGTTTTTTTTTCCGTTGAGCCAATCCCTCCTGAAATTATTTTGAATGTGCAAAACAGAATGTGTGTTTTTTTACTTTTGTCTTGTTTTATTTTCAGTAGAAATCGTCTATATACCAGGGGCTTTATTTTACATTTTCAGGTTAAATATAAACTTGTTTATGTGTGTGCACTCGTCGTATACATATAGAAAATACTTGTGAAAATTGAAGCCCCTAAAATGTGCAGTTTTAATAAAAGTTGGGCTTCTCATGCATATGGCGATAAATGTACACTCGACGCACCCTTCTACAGCTCGATTTTATACATACAAACAACCACAAGTCCAACGATCCGAAAACATACAACAATTTTTTAACGTTATCATGAATACATACACACAACATCCCCAATCAGAACTACATGTATCGAATTTATTATGATTAAACCCCGTTTCTCTAAAATATATAAACTGGTCGTTTATACGAGGGTAGGTACTAAATTTCTTTAGAAGACTACGACTAGACTATGACTAGACTATGACTATACTATGACTAGACTATGACTAGACTATGACTAGACTATGACTAGACTATGACTAGACTATGACTAGACTATGACTAGACTATGACTAGACTATGACTAGACTATGACTAGACTATGACTAGACTATGACTAGACTATGACTAGACTATGACTAGACTATGACTAGACTATGACTAGACTATGACTAGACTATGACTAGACTATGACTAGACTATGACTAGACTATGACTAGACTATGACTAGACTATGACTAGACTATGACTAGACTATGACTAGACTATGACTAGACTATGACTATGACTAGACTATGACTAGACTATGACTAGACTATGACTAGACTATGACTAGACTATGGCTAGACTATGACTAGACTATGACTAGACTATGACTAGACTATGACTAGACTATGACTAGACTATGACTAGACTATGACTAGACTATGACTAGACTATGACTAGACTATGACTAGACTATGACTAGACTATGACTAGACTATGACTAGACTATGACTAGACTATGACTAGACTATGACTAGACTATGACTAGACTATGACTAGACTATGACTAGACTATGACTAGACTATGACTAGACTATGACTAGACTATGACTAGACTATGACTAGACTATGACTAGACTATGACTAGACTATGACTAGACTATGACTAGACTATGACTAGACTATGACTAGACTATGACTAGACTATGACTAGACTATGACTAGACTATGACTAGACTATGACTAGACTATGACTAGACTATGACTAGACTATGACTAGACTATGACTAGACTATGACTAGACTATGACTAGACTATGACTAGACTATGACTAGACTATGACTAGACTATGACTAGACTACGACTAGACTATGACTAGACTATGACTAGACTATGACTAGACTATGACTAGACTATGACTAGACTATGACTAGACTTTGTCTAGACTATGATGAATTTTGGTTATAAAATTCTTTTAAAAGAGTCTTCGTATCTATCAGTAAATGGATGGTCATGGCTCTGCCCATTATTTTCTAATAATCGTTTTTTCGAAAACAGCTGCAGTCTATAGATTCTTTTGATGTTGTTGTTGTTTCTGTTATATATTTTGTTTCTATCATATTGAAAATATTTTTTTTTGGTATCTAATGGGTTTGGGGCATTCGATTTGTACAAATGATTACTATAGACATTAATAATTCATTATGGGACTTGAGTGTATATAAAAATTTTCTCTTTTTTTATTTGGTCATACATAGAAAAAGTAGAAGCCGAATACACCCATTGTATACAACATAGCATGTAAATATAGTCCGATATTAAATACGAACTGAAATTTATAACGAACAATTCAAAAATCGTTGCACGTCTAAACGAAGAACATCACGATTTTTTCCTATACTTAAAAATGTTTTTCTAATGTTGATTCAAATTCAGATATACAAAAATAAAATTAGAAAAAAGGAACAACAACAAAAATCATATAAATTCAAATTACCTTAGGCAAACAAAAAAAAAAAATCAATGATTAGCGGATATAAAATTCACATCATATAAGTTCAGATAATAATTGCGATGATGACGCTTAAAAACCCATACCCCGAACTTCTGTTTGTACCTCAGTGTTCAAATATGGGTATGGGTTTAGTCTTCTGAGTGTTTGTGCGCGTGTTTTACCACCCTCCCCCCCGGTTGTTGGAAACTTTCAGTTGGATTGTTGGGGTCCAAATTTATACAATTTGCTATTTGTCTGACTTTATTGATTTGACCTTAAAATGGGAAAAAGTGCAAGGAATATTTTATATATAATATCAAATTCCAATACTTGATGGGATACATATGAGTATCTTAAATTAGTATAGAAATTTTTAAAAGTTTGAAGTGGAAAATTTTAAGAGATTCTCTGGTATCGACATATTGATCTATAAATATTATGTCGATATACATACATATTAACTATAAAATTGAGTTTGTTGAATAATTAATAAGGTAACCATTGACCTTGTGTAAAAACTATCTTTAGAATTAAAAATTTCCAAGTATCTCATTGCATCTAGATCAAGATTAGCCATTATTTGCTTGCCAGGGGAATTCTTCTATTATCCTTCACTCCTAGTGGAGCATAGGGTCTCAACAGATTATATTGTTACAACAGATTATATTGTCACGAATTTTTAAGTTATCCGCCCCATTGTGCAAAGTTCACAAATTTTAATTCTTCCCCTAGTTTCTAGAATGTTTCTGTTGATGTTGTTGTTATTCTGTTTATGTCTATAAGGATCATCATGTTTGTCTTACTTGCTGTAAAGAGTATAGCAACATTTTTCTCTTTTATCTACATTCTCTCTCTCTCTCTCTCTCTCTGTTACTTTTAACTTCAGATAATCTATTTGTGTGAGTGTGTTCTTGATCATGTGAGAATGTATTGGATCTTCATGCATGTATTGGATCTTCGTAAGCCACATTCTTAGTGTAATCAACGACAGCAGCTCTTTGTATGCGTCTGCAGAAAATGCTAGAAACTCTCTTCTCTACTATATCAGGTCGATGAACGAATAATGTGGGAACCGTTTTAATTGAGACGCGTATAAGAGAACAGTTTGACTTAGAATATTTGTAAAGTTTGTTTACAGTTTTTGTGAACGTGTTTTTAAAGTGATTAACTCTAAAGTTAATAAAAATATAACTTTGTAAAACTACATAAAGTGTTTTAATTTTGTTTTCGGTTGTTTGGAAAAAGAATTCCTTCCACGCTTTTAAAGGAAAAACGTAACAATATATTATGATTGAGAACTTTTATTTAAAAACGCTCTCCATTTGGCCAACATTGATCTAGAACTCATCTTTATAGTAATAAAATCTACATATATGTTCCCATTATTCTGGGAACCTATTAAGACTTTTATTATAAATTAGTACCTGGTTGACCGAGCCTTGCTCGGAGCTTTATGATAAGCATTTTGAGACAAATTTTAAAGTTTTCATTTATTTTATTTTATAAAGTAGCCAACTAAAATAAATTTAGAGGAAAGACATTGCACAAATATTCAGTTAATTTTGAATTATTTTATTTATTTTGTCCGATCAACACATAGTTGAATAGTTTACAGTTTAACTCATTTTGAATAATTTTGGAATTTGGTCATACCAACAGAAACCTCCTTCGGCTCATGCGCAACAACTTTGCTAAAGATTATAGCCTGATCAAATGAAGAGTTTACGATTTAATTCGTTTTGAGTTGTTTTCAGTGACGCCACCTGTCGGAAGTTGTTCATACCTACTAAGAAACCTTCGCCTGCTTATGCGTAACAACTTTGCTTATATTCATAACATGATCAAATGCTCATTTTACGATTTAACTCACTTTGAGTAATTTTCAGTAGCGCCACCTGTCGAATGTTGTTTACACCAACTAAGAAACCTTTGTCGGCTTATGCGCTACAACTTTGCTAAAGATCATAGCATGATCAAATGCACAGTTTACGATTTAATTAGTTTTTAGTAATTTCAGTGGCGCCACCTGCCGGATTTTTTCCCAACTTTAAAACCTTCGCCGGCTTATCCGCTACATCTTCTCTAAGGAGCATAACATGATCAAATGCATAGTTTGCTATTCTATAAAGATTTGTTTAAATGTTATAACATTACTAATTTTTCCCCTTTTTATCCCCTAATTTCAAAAAAGTTACATATGCATATTTGGTACTTCTGTGGTACCAATTAAATTCTGTATATTCTATTAAAATCGCAGTTAACATAATGTTCCTATTCTTATTACTTTTTAAGATGTTTAGCTATCGTTTTATCCTTTTTTACCCATTTCGGCCCCAAAATCAAAAAAAGTACCAAATACGTGTTCAATATCTTTTCACATCTATTGACTTCAGTACAAAGTTCCTTTCTATATTCTTTGGTTAAAAAATAAGAGTGGGTTAAAAAAGTACCAAAAAAACTATTTTTACCCTTTTTTACCCCCTATAGGACATAGTTTCAAAAAAGTACCAAACACCTGTCCGCTTATTTTTACAGCTGTTCAAAACGTTATTTTTATTTTGTTTCTGTACCCATTACTTTAGGAGATATAACGTTTTCGATTTTTTCCCGGTAGCGGTAAAACTTCCAAAAGTCCCTTCAAATTCGATCTATACGGCAAAAAAGGTACCCAGTGTCTAAATTTTGTCAAAATCGTTAGAGTCGAATTCGAGATAGCCATTCTATATATGTATATATATATATATATATATATATATATATATATATATATATATATATATACATATATGTATATAAACATACATATATTGCTCTTTTAAAGATATAAGATAAATCATTTGGCTCTTTTTATAGAACGCCGAAACTACCCATTGCTATAATACCCATTAATTATAATTATCATAGTAAAACATCTGTTCATTGCACAATAAGTTCATAAAGGTCATTTTCCAAACTAACATGAAAATTTAAATATTTTTATGAAATCATTTTTGTTTTTGCTAAACTTTTAAACATCTGACGAATTTCACAATCAGATAATCAGAATTTTAAACCTCTTAACCGCAGAATATAACTATAGGACGTCATGCGCCAAATCTGACAATTAAGTGATGTGTAGATATTATTAGCATCGGAGAGGTTTAAAAATTTTATTCAAAAAAAAACTTGAATTTATGCATTAGGGTAGTTCGGTTTATCACTTTTCGATCTAGTCCACCTTAATGATATAATTATGTTGCTCTAATATATATATTCTTAAACGAGCAATAATTGTATATATATATATATATATATATATATAGAATGACTATCTCGAAAACCGCTCTAACGATTTTGATAAAATTTGGACAGTGGGTATCTTTTTTGATGTATAGGTCGAAGAAGAAGGGACTTTTGGAACCTTTGCCTCTAAGAGGGTAAAAACGGGTAAAAAGGGGAAAAAATCGAAAACGCTATATCTCCTTAAGTAATAGGTATAGAAACAAAATTTAAATTACGTTTTAAGCAGCTATGAAAATAAACGGACAGGTGTTTGGTACTTTTTTGAAACTATGTCCGATAAACGGTAAAAAAGGGTGAAAATAGTTTTTTTGGTACCTTTTTAACCCACTCTTATATTTTAAACTAAGGAATATAGAAAGAAACTTTGTACTGCAATCAATAGATGTGAAAGAAATATTGAACACGTATTTGGTACTTTTTTGATTTTGTGGCCAAAATGTGTAAAAAAGGGATAAACTGATAACTTAACATCTACAAAAGTAATATGAATAGGAAAATTATGTTAACTGCTTTCTAATAAAATGTACCGAATTCAATTGGTACCAAAGAAGTACCAATTATACATATGGAACTTTTTGAAATTAGGGGATAAAAAGGGGAAAAAATTAGTAATGTTATAACTTTAAAACAAATGAATGTTTGTCTGTATGTATGTTCTTTATAGAATAGTAAACTGTGAATTTGATCATGTTATGCTCTTTAGCAAAGATGTTGCAGATAAGCCGGCGGAGGTTTTTAAGTTGGTAAACCGAATTTCCGACAGGTAGCGCCACTGAAAATTACTAAAAATTAATTAAATCGTAAACTGTACATTTGATCATTCTATGATCTTTTGCAAAGTTGTAGCACATGAGCCGGCGAATGCTTTTTAATTGCTGTGAATAATTTCCGACAGGTGGCGCTACTGAAAATTACTCAAAGTCAATTTAATCGTAAGCTGTACATATAATCATGCTATAATCTTTAGCAATGTTGTTGCACATGAGCCGACGAAGGTTTCTTAGTTGGTATGAAGAAATTTCGACAGGTGGCGCCACTGAAATTTACTTAAAGTCAATTTAATCGTAAATTGTACATTTAATCATGCTATAATTTTTAGCAAAGTTATTGCGGATAATCCGACGAAGGTTTATTAATTGGAATGACCAAAGTCCGACAGGTGGCGCCACTGAAAATTACTCAAAATGAATTAAATCGTAAACTGTGCATTTGATCAGACTATAATCATTAGCAAAGTTGTTGCGCATGAGTCGACGGAGGTTTCTGTTGGTATGACCAATTTTCAAAATTATTTAAAATGAGTTAAACTGTAACTGTATAAAATAAAATATATAAAAACTTTAACATTTGTCTCAAAATGCTTATCATAAAGCCCCGAGCAAGGCTCGGTCAACCAGGTACTATTTCAATAAGATACATTCATAATGCGTTACGACTTCGTTACGATGCTTTATGACTTCAATGTTTGGAACTCGTTATTGGAAAACAATTTCTTTGTGAATCATTATTTAGAGTAAAATTTCATGATGTAACAAATGAATGAATCATTATAAAACTAGTAATAGAACGATTAATATATATTTCTATTTGAACGCATAGGCACGGAATTTATGAGCATTTTGTGAACCAAACACAAATCAACAAAAAAAAAAAGATTGGGCGTCAAAGTAGACCACCTCAGAAGTAAAAAAGCTTTTGAACCGTGTAGATCTTTCAATTGTAATAGAGCCTTTGACTTTATAAAGAATTATGATTCAAAATATGTATCAGAGATCTAAATCGTTTGAAATAGACATTGTAAATATGGGAGATCTGAAAATAGTTAAGTTTTTCTACTTTACGAAAATTCACGTTTTTACTAATGGCATAATTGAGACCGATCCATTTTTTTCCGAAAACAAAAACAGGTGGTGATATTTTTCGGTTTTGCACGTCTTGGCGATTTTCAAATTATGTGGGATCCTTAGCAAACAAATATTATGTACAGCCAAACATTTATTTAATATTGAATGTTCCGATAATGAATTAAATGACGGCCTTGCAGAATAAGTTAACACATTGTATCAATGACATTTTCGTAACAAAAATTCACACTTCCTAAAAAAATGTCCCTTTGTTCACCATCTGCAAGGCATAAAAAAGAAAAGAAGAGTTTCTTGACTACCAAAGCTCGATTAGAGCCAATAAATTTGTTTATTTTGCGAACATCAATATGAAGCTATAGATCGTGAAGAAACGATAAAAAGCCCTAAGAACAGCCGTATCTTCCTCTTCAACGTTATGACAACTTCTACTGTGTTTGTATCTTTGAAGAATGAATCTCTCTCTCTTCTATGTTATCCTAGAAAGCAGTATCCTGCGAAAATTAACATTAGGTTGCGTAGTTTGTGGCGCTGTAAAGATACCTAGCCTCCAGAAGACTTACTGTATTAAGTTGGTCTGTGATGACCTATAATGAAATCGCTCAATTTGCAATTTACAGACTGATAGCGATATACCTATATACTGGTCAATATCTTCCGGACAATTGGAGTCTCAGTCTTCAGATAACTATAGCTTAGAGGTTGTTTATGAATTTCTTTGCCTTGGTACCGCCGTGACCATAAATAAATACTTGTAGAAGTGGACGTCCGAAATTTCGAAATAAAGACCAAGTACAGTGGAATCGCAATAGAGTGAACTAATTCGTGCAAGGCCTGTTCACTCTATTGAAAAAGTTCACTCTAAAGAGTCTATAAAAAACACTTTTTCATACAAAAAACATCTATATTTATTTTACCGGCTTTTTGCACCGGTAAATCGCGGAATTTATGCAAAACTAAACAATTTTCGTAATTGTTTGTGTTATTTTCTGCTCAGTCAGTAGCTTTTTCAAAAATCTGCACGGCCTGCGCTGCTGTAATGTCTGGTTTGGCTACTACTACTTCCTCGATGTCAGTGTCAGTCTCAGAAATGGCATCGGAAACGGTTTCATAAAACAGTGTGCAAAAAAACGACAACTTCTATGTCTTTGTCCATTTTGCATAACAAAAGTTCACTCTATTGAGTTGGTATTGTTCACTCTAGTAGTAACTAATAGGAGTAACTAATAAAATAAACAAAAAGAGAAAAAAGTCAAACAAAAATGTTTTAAAATTCAAGCGATATCCTAACTGCTTCATAAAAAAGTATGTAAAAAAACTATAAGAGATGCGTCTTTATCAATTATGTATAAGAAAAATAAAAGTTCACTCTATTGAGTTGGGTACTGTTCACTCTATAAAGTAACTAATGGAAAAAATCGGGAGTTCGTAGTATCAAGTAGTTCATATTACCAAGTGTTCACTCTATTGCGATTGCACTGTAGAAGAAAATATTTTAAAGCTTGGCCTATGAAATCGGAATTCTAAAATATGCTAGGCCTTTGATCTTAACATGTTGTAAATATAGGCCATTTAAGTAAGTAAGTCTTACTGACTGAGAAGAGTTGGGGTGCTTTACACCCAGGATAGAGTGAGAAGTGTGACAGAGTATGTTTTAGTGGTTTTCAGTAGGAGAAGAATGCATTCTTCAAGTGCTAGGCAGTATTTTGTGTGAATGGGTTTCCTTGGGGTCCGACTCCCGGTGTTCTTGGGAGAATAACTGGTCTTCTTGGTCTGGGTCGGATCCCGTGAAACCTGTTCATTCCCAAAAATGTGTTCGGAATTAATTAATTATACGATGTGATGTTGCATGGCAACCGGGTGCCGCACCCATAGACCGAAGGAGGTCTATGACACATTTTTCTAAAGAAAAATGTGTCACAGACATATTTTTCTATAGAAAAATGTGTCACAGACATATTTTTCTATAGAAAAATGTGTCACAGACATATTTTTCTATAGAAAAATGTGTCACAGACATATTTTTCTATAGAAAAATGTGTCACAGACATATTTTTCTATAGAAAAATGTGTCACAGACATATTTTTCTATAGAAAAATGTGTCACAGACATATTTTTCTATAGAAAAATGTGTCACAGACATATTTTTCTATAGAAAAATGCGTCACAGACATATTTTTCTATAGATAAATGTGTCACAGACATATTTTTCTATAGAAAAATGTGTCACAGACATATTTTTCTATAGAAAAATGTGTCACAGACATATTTTTCTATAGAAAAATGTGTCACAGACATATTTTTCTATAGAAAAATGTGTCACAGACATATTTTTCTATAGAAAAATGTGTCACAGACATATTTTTCTATAGAAAAATGTGTCACAGACATATTTTTCTATAGAAAAATGTGTCACAGACATATTTTTCTATAGAAAAATGTGTCACAGACATATTTTTCTATAGAAAAATGTGTCACAGACATATTTTTCTATAGAAAAATGTGTCACAGACATATTTTTCTATAGAAAAATGTGTCACAGACATATTTTTCTATAGAAAAATGTGTCACAGACATATTTTTCTATAGAAAAATGTGTCACTGACATATTTTTCTATAGAAAAATGTGTCACTGACATATTTTTCTATAGAAAAATGTGTCACAGACATATTTTTCTATAGAAAAATGTGTCACAGACATATTTTTCTATAGAAAAATGTGTCACAGACATATTTTTCTATAGAAAAATGTGTCACAGACATATTTTTCTATAGAAAAATGTGTCACAGACATATTTTTCTATAGAAAAATGTGTCACAGACATATTTTTCTATAGAAAAATGTGTCACAGACATATTTTTCTATAGAAAAATGTGTCACAGACATATTTTTCTATAGAAAAATGTGTCACAGACATATTTTTCTATAGAAAAATGTGTCACAGACATATTTTTCTATAGAAAAATGTGTCACAGACATATTTTTCTATAGAAAAATGTGTCACAGACATATTTTTCTATAGAAAAATGTGTCACAGACATATTTTTCTATAGAAAAATGTGTCACAGACATATTTTTCTATAGAAAAATCTGTCACAGACATATTTTTCTATAGAAAAATGTGTCACAGACATATTTTTCTATAGAAAAATCTGTCACAGACATATTTTTCTATAGAAAAATGTGTCACAGACATATTTTTCTATAGAAAAATGTGTCACAGACATATTTTTCTATAGAAAAATGTGTCACAGACATATTTTTCTATAGAAAAATGTGTCACAGACATATTTTTCTATAGAAAAATGTGTCACAGACATATTTTTCTATAGAAAAATGTGTCACAGACATATTTTTCTATAGAAAAATGTGTCACAGACATATTTTTCTATAGAAAAATGTGTCACAGACATATTTTTCTATAGAAAAATGTGTCACAGACATATTTTTCTATAGAAAAATGTGTCACAGACATATTTTTCTATAGAAAAATGTGTCACAGACATATTTTTCTATAGAAAAATGTGTCACAGACATATTTTTCTATAGAAAAATGTGTCACAGACATATTTTTCTATAGAAAAATGTGTCACAGACATATTTTTCTATAGAAAAATGTGTCGCAGACATATTTTTCTATAGAAAAATGTGTCACAGACATATTTTTCTACAGAAAAATGTGTCACAGACATATTTTTCTATAGAAAAATGTGTCACAGACATATTTTTCTATAGAAAAATGTGTCACAGACATATTTTTCTATAGAAAAATGTGTCACAGACATATTTTTCTATAGAAAAATGTGTCACAGACATATTTTTCTATAGAAAAATGTGTCACAGACATATTTTTCTATAGAAAAATGTGTCACAGACATATTTTTCTATAGAAAAATGTGTCACAGACATATTTTTCTATAGAAAAATGTGTCACAGACATATTTTTCTATAGAAAAATGTGTCACAGACATATTTTTCTATAGAAAAATGTGTCACAGACATATTTTTCTATAGAAAAATGTGTCACAGACATATTTTTCTATAGAAAAATGTGTCACAGACATATTTTTCTATAGAAAAATGTGTCACAGACAAAGGGGAAACCTTGTCCAAAAAGCATGGTTTATATCCAGACGCTGGTGGACGTATTTTTACCACCCGTTGTTGAGAGCACCGTGGACGGTAGTGTGTCCACGTAAAACTTCGACTTTCATGACCGAGAAGGTTATCCGCAAAACGTAATCCGTTTTTATTCTAACCACTTTCTTATGTGAAATAGTAACGACTTTTCTAATGGGGATGTATCTATGTACTTGATTATTAATAAATTTCAGAGGTTATATGAAATATTTAACCTGGTATTTCTTTTTTTTTTTAATAAAGTTACCAGGAAATTAGTTTTTCTCTCAAAATTTGTATGTACTTTTTGCATAAGCAAATTTTCTATCTCATATTCCTCAAATAAAAATCCCATCGTATATACTCTAGACCCCTAGAGTAAATAATAAAAGTTTTTTACTTACGTTTCCACTTCAATTCATTTCTATATTCCCTTGACTTGTCATCGTCCCCTTTTCAAAAAAAAAAAAAAACAGAATTTCGCATTCCCATGAGTATTTCGCTTGATTTTAGTGCTGCTGCTGTTGTCATCCGTCCTCTATTATTTGAACTCGTATTGAATTTTTCTGTATACCCAAGCCAATGACTTGGAGTGGAGAAAAATATACGAGAACTGAACAAGAACGAGTAGTATTAAGGCTCCGTTCTATAGGCAATGTATAGCACTGTTATACACACTTGAATCGCAGAAAGCCATATCTGAAATATCACATCTCAACTTTTTTGTTGTTGTTGTTGTTTGTTTGCCGCCGCCGTCACTAATGCTGGCAGCTACGAATTCAATTTTGCTGGATGTTGTTTTGATAATAATGAAGATGATGGTGATGATAATGAAGTTTATTATGGCAATGTTGTGTAGTTGTATAGTATGTAGTTGTTACTGTTTCAAATAGTTATCATCATCATCATCATTATCATCAACATCTTTCTATGACGATGAATGAATTGCAAACATTTATTCTAAAAAAGTCTGTGAACATGGAGTCGTCAACTACTTCCAATAATGGATAATGGATGATGGGTCTCATGATTTTACTTCGTTATGCACAAAGTTTTTTGTAGTTGTTGTTATTGTTGCTGGCATTTCAGCCATTAGTCGTGCCAATTTGAAATGAGGAAAGATGATACTACGTTCATTTTGCCATCGAACTACCTACAAGTACTAGGTAGTAGTATCTAAACCGATATAAACATGGAATAACAAGAAATTGGAATAGAGAATGTAAAACTTGCTTTTGCCAAAAAAAAAAGAATAAGTATTTTTGAAAACATATACTAACCAAAATTACTGACTGACTGACTCATCCATCCAACCATCATCCATTGCTTTTGTACTAACCAAATGGCTCGCCTACCATAATTTTGAAAAACCCATACCCACATAAATACCACTTACCAGGTTGGGAAGCCGCCACAACCAACCTACCATAAACTTAAATATATAGAAATCTTCATTATCATCAAAATCATCATCAGCTAAAGCCAAACCAAAAAACGTATAATGGAAATCAAGCCAACCGAACAAAGTCAAGTCATGGCGTACTAGTAGAGTAGATATTTCTTTATGTGTGAACTGAAAACTTTTCAAGTTATCAAGACTTTCTAGAAATTTTTATATAAGAGCTATATTGTACTCGTACCTACATAAAAATGTGTATACTATAAAAATTGGTGCCATGCCAAAGAGTCTTAAACGAAGATTGGGTCTTGCCATATTCGTTATTAATCGGGTTTACGTGTCTTCTAGTTGTTGCTATAGTTGTAAGAGTGATATATGATTTTTATTTGGCACGAAGCGGCTGAATTAACAGCAGCAGCAGCTGCAACAACAACAACGACTATTAGAATAACGATAACATTAAGAGAAATAAATCTACTACGATTACTCGACTTACAAACGTTATGGTGCTACAGAGCACAGTGGGTTAGGAGAGTAAAAAATATGATGAATCAATTAATGAGACCAAGTTTTTACTTTTTTTAAGTATGATCTAAAGGATCAAGTACATATCTTCGTATGCTATCCTAATACACTCTAAGATCTTTCCTGACATGCCTCGGGGAAGACGCGAACTGTGTGATGTTAAAGTTTGGATGATTTCTCCGATGACATCCCAAAAGGAACTGCTGACATAGCATAACGTTGTGTTCCTTTACTGGAAGGATCTTTGTTTCCTCATGAAGATGATGTGGTGAGGTAATTTGTAGGCAGCCTGTTATAGTTTTTTAGGGCAGCATTTTGGCAGCATTGAATATTTCTCCACTGAGTATCACTTAGCGAAGCTGACCACACTGGAGCAGCATAATTTGCCACTGACCGACCGCTTTATAGGTACACAGCAAGATTTCTTTGTCCATTCCCCAAATATTGCCGGCTAGTGCTTTAAGGACCTAGTTTCTACAACTCAATTTATGCGCGAAAGTTGTGGCATGTGCTGACGAAGTAAAAAGGCTGTCGAGTGTAACTCCCAGGATTTTCCGGTTCACTGTCGGAATTGGTACACCATCGAACTCGACGCCAAATTGTAGGCTTACTTCTTTTGTCCAGGCGGTAAATAGGGTTGGTTGTATCTTCAGGTTACGTTTAGTGAAGAAATTGTGGATGATACCGAGATAACGATCCAAATTCCACATTATGGCCGGTTGCCATTATCGTGCAGTCATCCGCATATGATATCACTTCAACGCCTTGCGGTGGAGCTGGGAGTTTAGAGAGGTAGAAGTTAAACAAAAGTGGCGACAGGACTCCGCCCTGAGAAACTTCCTGTTTGACTCTACGGTGTTTTGAGCGCTGGCCTGTAAACTCTACGAACGACTGACGACCACTCAGATAATTTACTATCTATCTCTTCAAATTTGTTGGCATTGTCGACAGCAGGATATCCTGGAAGAGGGTCGCATGGCTTACCGTGTCAAAGGCTTTTGACAAGTCAAGCGCCACAATAACCGTTCTTTCACAAGGCCATGGTGGTTTAAGCCTTGTGCAATCTGAGTTGGCTGTTAATGCTGTGGTGGTGCTGTACATTTTGCGGAATCCATGCTGGTGGCGAGCTGCTGGTAGTTTGCTGATCAGCTGGGGGAGGAGTAGTGCCTCGAGTGTTTTCGCAACTGGTGACAGGAGGGATATCGGCCTGTACGATGATCCCTCATTCACAGGTTTCCCAGGTTTTAATATTTGGATCATCCTACCCACTTTCAGGACATCGGGTAAAGTGAGGCTGGTCATAGACAGATTTATGACACCTGTCAAAAACTCGACTCCCCACTCGCCTAGGAAGTGCGAGTGGGGAGTCTCACTACGGGTATTCTACCAGCAGGGATGAAGCCAGTGGCTGCAGCGTTGATGGTTACGCGAAACTCCCTCCCTGCATCGTGCATGTTCGAGGGTAGTTGTAGATCTCTGAAGTGGCGGTTATGTACGTACAGCGTTCAGAGACGATAAAATCGTTTGGTAGCTCCAGTCCAACGATTATGGGCAGGTGGTCTGAAGCTAGAAACACAACTGCACGCCAGGTTACGCAGTTAATCAGAGCAGGAATTGTTATGTCGGGAGAACAGGCGCAATTACCCATAATTCGAGTGGGGGCATCGTCATTTAAAGTGCAGAAGGTGGACTCGTTAATCTGTTCCGCTAACGACGCGCCTCTTTGGTCTTCCCCAAGAAATGAGCTCCATAGATCATGGTGAGCGTTAAAGTCTCCTAGAACCAGCCGTGTTTCTCCTTCTAAAAGGCGGAATGTATCCGTATCCCCTGATCTGATTTTTCTAATCCCCGAAGCAGACTAGGTTTGTATCTACATACTCAAACGTCTCAAAACGTCGTCCTCTCATTACTCTCTTTAATCTTGAGAAAATGTTGCAGGGGGCCAAATCTGGTGAATACGGTGGCTGAGACATGATTAAGGTGTTGTTTTTGTTGTTAAAATTATGAACAAGCA
This sequence comes from Stomorhina lunata, assembly GCA_933228675.1. Taxonomy (NCBI): domain Eukaryota; kingdom Metazoa; phylum Arthropoda; class Insecta; order Diptera; family Rhiniidae; genus Stomorhina; species Stomorhina lunata. Next base: position 43,536,873 of record OW121742.1, on the reverse strand, counting down.
ATGACGTGAGCATTATCGTGATGCAAAAGCGGTCAATTTCTTCGTAGCGGCGTATGACATAGGAACTCCTGATGCACTATGCCACGGTAGTCGAAAAAAACTGTCAGCAAAACCTTTACATTTGATTAAACTTGGCGTGCTTATTATTGGTAATATAGCAAAACTGGCATTCCTTGGTCAGAATCCTAAGATTTCCGTTTCGTTCCTTTACGAAGAACCGACTGCCATGGGAACATTCCATTGCGACTATTGGACTTTGTTTTCGTTGACATAACCATATACCCATGACTTGTCACCAGTTATGACCATAGAAAGTCCAAACCACCAGGAGCCGAAGACTTTTTATAATTTCCGAAAATATCACGATCATTAATGAAAAAATTTTTAATAAAAAAAATTTCTATAGAAAAATTTTTCTTAAAAAAATTGATGTGTGTGAAGATAAATTCGAATTTAACTAGCAAGGACAAAAACCACATATTTTAACAGAGCCACATTAACAGTTAACAGAGGTCTGTTAATCATTTAATATTTAGATGTTAAGTGACAATAAAATCGGAATTTAATAAGAAAAACTGAATAATCGGGCCATATTATTGAATGGTTCCACTATACCACTATATACAAACGGTGAACTAAGGGGTATTTTATGGAACTGTTATAGTGGGATATCTGAGATAATTACCGAATTTGAGAAAAAGTGGAAAAGTAAAACTCTACATACATATAAAATTAAAATGTTGAGGAAATTCTGGAGAGGATTTCTCGAGTTACGTGAATGGTTCCAATATACCACTATATACAAATGATATATTATGAAATGACATAATATACCCATTAGGCCATCATTTCTATATAGTGGTATATTGGAACCATTCATTTTATATGTATGTAGAGTTTTACTTTTTCCACTTTTTCTCAAATTCGGTAATTATCTCAGATATCCCACTATAACAGTTCCATAAAATACCCCTTAGTTCACCGTTTGTATATAGTGGTATAGTGGAATCATTCAATAATATGGCCCGATTATTCAGTTTTTTATTAAATTCCGATTTTATTATCACTTAACATCTAAATGTTAAGTGATTAACAGACCTCTGTTTACTGTCAATGTGGCTCTGTTAAAATATGTGGTTTTTGTCTTTGCTAGTTAAATTCGAATTTATCTTCACACACATACAAAATTGTCTAAAAAAAATTTTTGTTAAAAAATTTTCTATAGAAACAATTTTTGTTAAAAAAATTTCTATAGAAAAATTTTCGTTTAAAAATATTCTATAGAAAAATTTTTGCTAAAAAAATTTCTATATAAAAATTGTTGTTAAAAAATTTTCTATAGAAACAATTTTTGGTAAAAAAATGTTCTTTAAAAAATTTCTAATAAAAACATTTTCATTAGAAAAATTTCTAATAAAAAAAATTTCTATTGAAAAATTGTTGTTAAAAAAATTTTCTCTAGAAAAATTTTTGTTAAAAAAATTTTCTCTAGAAAAATTTTTGTTAAAAAAATTTTCTCTAGAAAAATTTTTGTTAAAAAATTTTTGTTAAAAAAATTATTGTTAAAAAATTTTTGTTAAAAAAATTTTCTACAAAAAAATTTTTGGTAAAAAAGTTTTCTTTAGAAAATTTTTGGTAAAAAATTTACTAAAGGAAAATTTGTAATAAAAAATTTTTTTAGACGGCTAGTTTTTCTATTTTTTCCAAAAATTATATAAATAATGAATAACACTATTTATGATTTGACCCACTGTATATCATAACATCGTTACAGTGCTGCAAACTGTTCATCTCTGTACTTGTGCTACAGTTGCTATTGTGTAAGTATAGGAATGTGTGTGTGTGCCTAAGTGTATTCTTGTTTGTATGTACATAGTTCAGTTTTTGTGTTGAGCACACCTACCGGCGAAACGGATTTAATGACTCAACGACAGTTCAACTTACCGACATAAAAACATACAGCCAAACTGTCAGACGGCCTGACTAACTGTTATACAAATACACATAGAGTCTTAATGTCGGGGTTCTTTGGCTTATAGTTAGTCCCGCGCGCGCACGCTACCTACTTTCAGTGAATGAGTAAGCGCATACTGGGCTCCTCTATATAGTACCAAACAATATGTATTCGTTATATGAGTTTCTGTGTTTTTTTTATTCTTTTTTGTATTTCTCAAATTAAATGGAACGCTTGTGGCACCATCATCATTATTTCACAATTGCTTGGATGGGTATGGAATATACATTTTTCGAAAATGTAGTATATGCGATTTTCTTTCTATATACGAGTATAGAGCTAAATGGCTGGCTTGTCTTGTCTAACTGGTTGGTTGGTTGGTTGGTTGGATGATTTTTTGTGCTGACGGTACTACTGACGTTTAGGCAGACTGGTTCTCGTACAATATATGCTTTGGCAGTTGTTTTTATTACTCTAGGGGCAATAATCACTGAACACTTAGGTTAAGAGTGAGTGAGCAAGAGGCGAGGCAAGTACAGAGGCAGTGTCAAGTAGATGTGAACTATTTTTCTATATACGACCACGAGCAATGTTGCATCCATCTATCTATCCACTCGTAGTTTGTAGAAATTTTAATGACTTTTTGTCTGTTTTTATTGGGGCGTTCTCGGTATTACGTTTTATCTTTATAGATATTTTTCTGTATATCATAGAGATATTGTGGATGTGCTAAGTGTATAGGGAGAAAAATTTACAATTTAAATATGTTTAAGTGGCATTTTTGGACTCATTTATTTTCAGTGGAAAAATGGGTTTTCATCTGTTTTTATGCTGATTACAGACTCAAGAATATAGGACATAGAAAAACTCAAATTCAACTTAGATGTAAAGATAAACATGAACCTAAATTTGAACTTTGCGTCATATGTTCCGAGATTGGAGTAACTAAGTAAATTTTTTTTTTTGAATATTGCTTTTCAAAATATTTTCCATGGATGTTATTTTTGCACATGCGAATCCATTTTCGAAGCTTTCTATCAGTTCCGATTCGAGTATCTCCAATGACTCCATGTTCGAAGATCTTTATCAATTTCGATTGGGATACATCCAAAACTTAAATTTTTAACTCATTATTCGCTTTATGATTCATTATATAAACGTATGTATAAGTACTGAACCGATCATTAGTGGGACCCTAATGGCACTTTATTTTGAAAATTTGGGAGGTTGAGTCAATTCTCTAATAAAGCTTTTAGGAGAAGGCGGCAACCTTATTAGCCAAGGTGTCCTCTGCTTGGTAGTTTGCGGTGCCGATAGTGTTAAATTCCTCACTTCATTATCCTCGAGGCCTGTTACAAGGTAATTCTCTGCGTTGTTCGTCTGCTTTGTTCCCCAAGTCACTTCAAAGGGTGGCTGTGTCGAATTGCTGCCTTTTCAAGTTTGTTAGTCCCTTTTCTAGAGCCAAACTGGAACTGACCTGGAATTAAACTAAACTGAACTGGCACTGAACTGAAACTTAACTGCCGATAGTGTTAAATAGCTTACTTCATTCTCCTAAAAACTACAAGGTAATTTTCTGCGTTGTTCGTCTATTGTTTGAATCGCCAAACTTTGTCCTCCAACTCACTCGAGAGTCTGGCTGTGTCGAATTGCTGCCTTTTCAAGTTTGATGTTTGTTAGTCCCTTTTCCAGAGCCAAAATGGAACTGAACTGGAATTGAACTAAACTGAACTGGCACTGAACTGAAACTTAACTGCCGATAGTGTTAAATAGCTTACTTTATTCTCCTAAAGGCTACAAGGTAATTTTCTGCGTTGTTCGTCTACTGTTTGAATCGCCAAACTTTGTCCTCCAACTCACTCGAGAGTCTGGCTATGTCGAAATGCTGCCTTGTCAAGTTAGATGTTCGTTAGTCACTTTTCTAGAGCCAAGCTGGAACTGAACTGGAATTGAACTCATATGAACTGAAACTGAACTGCCGATAGTGTTAAATAGCTCATTTCATTCTCCTCGAGGCCTGATACAAGGTTATTCTCTCCATTGTTCGTCTACTGTTTGAATCGCCAAACTTTGTCCTCCAACTTATTCCAGAGTCTGGCTGTGTTGAATTGCTGCCTTGTCAAGTTTGATGTTTGTTAGTTCCATTCCTAGAGCCAAACTGGATCTGAACTGGAATTGAACTAAACTGATCTGGAAATGAACTAAACTGAACTGAAACTGAACTGGCACTGAACTGGAACTGAACTGCCGATAGTGTTAAATAGCTCATTTCATTCTCCTCGAAGCCTGCTACAAGGTAATTCTATCCGTTGTTCGTCTACTGTTTGAATTGCCAAACTTTGTCCTCCAACTTATTCGAGAGTCTGGCTGTGTTTGAATTGCTGCCTTGTCAAGTTTGATGTTCGTTAGTCCCTTTCCTGGTGCTATATACATACATGGTCCATGTACCGCCCGTGAGGGCTATTTTTAAAGTTCCACTGATGTTTTTGTCTTGTGTCGTAAATCACCAGTCCTGAACTGTTTGGAATTCAACTGGCATTCGTTTTAACTACGAAGTCTGACCGGTTACTTAATTCTCATAACGTGAAAGTCAGGAGCTCTTGGACCATATTTTAGGACTACTTTTGATAGGGTCTATTGGTATAAAGTAGTCCTCTGCGTTGTCCTTTATATTAGCTCTTCATTGTTAGTTTGCCGTTTGTGTTTCCAATTTTTGTCCCCCGACTCACTCGAGGGGCTCGATGTGTCTAATTGTTGCCTCGTCAAGTTTTATGTTCGTTTATAACTTTCCTAGTACCAAAAATAAGGCGCAGGTACCGGCCGTGAGGGCTGTTGCTTGTCTCTTGCGTAGTAGATCACCGGTTCTGAAGTGTTTGGAGTTCAACTGGTATTTCAACTGCGAAGTCTGACCGGAGATTTAGTACTGGTACTTCAGTAGAAAATCAACGCAATGTGGATTGTGTTTCACTGTTGCTTATACAATGAAATGAGCTCAAACGAAATTAGGGATCTCGTTCCAGATACCAGTACAAGAGCTTATTCCTTTTTGGCCGATTGGCCAGTGGTTCGCACCACACTCTATTTGTTCTTTAGACGCAAAGTTTGAATGTGGAACAGTCTTCCTGGAGTTGTCTTCCCATCTTATTCTGATATCGAAAGGTTCAAAACGAATATCCATAAAGACTTCTTTCTTCTTTAATCCTCCTTCCCATAACCTTCTTCCCCAATAATAAACAGAACTGGATCTGAACCGGAACTGAACTAGATCTAAACTGGAACTGAACTGAAGCTAAAACTGAAATGGAACTGAACTGGAACTAATCTAGAACTAAACTGAACTAAAACTGAACTGGAACTGCAACTAAACTGTAACTGAACTGGGATCTGAACTGCAACTAAACTAGAACTGAACTAGAACTAAAACTGAAATGGAACTAAAACTGATCTAAAACTGAACTGGAACTGAACTGGAACTGAACTGGAACTGAACTGGAACTGAACTGGAACTGAACTGGAACTGAACTGGAACTGAACTGGAACTGAACTGGAACTGAACTGGAACTGAACTGGAACTGAACTGGAACTGAACTGGAACTGAACTGGAACTGAACTGGAACTGAACTGGAACTGAACTGGAACTGAACTGGAACTGAACTGGAACTGAACTGGAACTGAACTGGAACTGAACTGGAACTGAACTGGAACTGAACTGGAACTGAACTGGAACTGAACTGGAACTGAACTGGAACTGAACTGGAACTAAACTGGAACTGAACTGGAACAGAACTGGAACTGAATTGGAACTGAACTGGAACTGAACTAGAACTGAACTGGAACTGAACTGGAACTAAACTGGAACTGAACTGGAAGTGAACTAAAACTGAACTGGAACTGAACTGGAACTGAACTAAACTGGAAGTGAAACTAACCTGAAACTGAACTGAAAGTGAACTAAAACTGATCTGGACTTGAGCTGAACTGGAACTGAACTCGAACTAAACTGGAACTGAACTGGAACTGAGCGGGAACTGAACTGGAACTGAACTAGAACTGAACTGGAGCTGTACTTTAACCGTACTAGAACTGAATTGGTTACTGAAACTAAATCTGAACTGAACTGGAACTTAACTCAAACTGAACTAGAACTGAACTTGAACTAAATTGGAACTGAAACTAAACTGGAACTGATCCGGAACTAAACTAAACTGGAAGTGAAGCTAACCTCAAACTGAACTGAACTGAACTGAAGGTGAACTAGAACTGGAACTGATCTTTAATTGAGCTGAACTGGAACCGAACTAGAACTAAACTGATCTAAAAATTTAGCCCCAGACTAAAACCTAAAACTGGTTTTGGAACTGAAATAGTGTAAAATTGCTTTCGTTACAATCTTTACATCTACAAATTTTACATTCACTGAAGTTGGTGTTTTTAGGGCTTCTTTGAAACATTCCTAAAATATTGTGATATCAATAATCAATAAACATGTTCCACACCCTCATCAATCTGGTTGAAAATCCAAAAGTAATATCGACTGACTGTGGGTAGATTGAGTAGGTCTCACCGAGTGAATACTCACTACTATAGCATTGATGCCAATCAAGTGTGGGTTTTGTATTAATCCATGATTTTTATTTTTTTATTTTTTTTGAATAATCTGCAGCTGTTATGATGGCATCATAAGCTCTGTATTCGAATATTTATCAAGAACAAATATCAAATATAAAAGATGTCTTGAAAACGTTTGGATATAATCATGTATACTACCAGCAGTCAGTCATTCACTTTTAAACCAAATCCACACCATCTGCTCTTTGTGGCTGTCAAGTCAGTCATTGGTCGTCTTTGTTTAATAATGGGTCTTACTTTTTCCTCTTATTTCCTTCTTCTCTTTACCATCGTGTCATTAGGGGAATTGATATTTCTTGCTTAAAGGTTCAAAAAGGTCTTAATAAGAATATTGGAAATTCCTTGAAGTTTCGTTTAGATTTTCTTTTCTTGATAACAAGTACGAACAAGTTCTTGGGTTTTCATGTAACTTTTCATGATTCAGTGAAAAACTTTATTTCCCCCTGAAAGTCATTTGGGTCGTCGTTATATAAAAAAAATCTAAAAAAGAAGCAAAAATATATTAAATGCTCAGAGCTAAGAACTTTTTTCAAACACAAAAAGTCCTTGAAGTAAGTTTTAAATATTTTGGTATACGATATTTTTTTGGTGCGTCCCAAATGTTAACGTCAATCTATAATTTTGCCTTAGTTATAATGTGTTATTCCTTTTTGAGGAGGGTTGCAAAAATAAAACTTTTCCTATACCCAGAGTAACTATATATACTCGTTAACCATTTATTTTATAACTAAGGATACGACTAGAATTTCTATATATAAGCGAGTTACTCCCTGCCTTGATATTTTTCGACAAAAATGGAAATTTTATTCAGATAAAAGTGGGTGGCAAAACCTTTAGTCGCCTTCTTTTTGTAAACTTGGCAACCAGTTCTCTAGTCGTGCTCTGATGTTAAGTAAAGTTGGCTGGCTTCATTCATTTTGGGTATCTGCCATTTTTAAAATTAATGACCTTATCTCCTATGGGGTCATTTTACCGTCTTTTCTGTGTGAGTGTGTATAAAACATTAATTATATTTTATGCTTAGGGGTTATAAGCTCTATCTTTAGATATGTATCGATTTAATTTTGTTCTAAAAGTTTGTTACACGCTATAATAGGTACTTATGTACAAAAATTAAGATATCTTTTTTTCAGATTTTAGAAATATGCTTGTTTTAGTTTGTTAAGAGAAGGTTTCAGTTAACCAGAACCTTTTTCACTGAAGTTTTTCATCGATTGAAAAAAATCGAAAATTTGGGATTTTTAAACAGGTTGTCCTAATTGGGTGATGTAGGTTATGTTGGATACCAAGCAACGGTTCTGAACTCCTCTTGATATCACCTGGGAAACTACGTAAGATGGAATGCCCACGGCATCGCTAAGACACCAAAAGGTGACCTGAATTACAGCTGTCGTGAGAGTAGGCATTTGGTTGCGGATTTATAGTAAGAAAAAGAATGCGAAACCTAGTCTCTAGATTCATCCTAGCCTTTTATGAACAACTGGCTAAGTTTAACGCAAAGATTGGGCGGTAAAGTTGCTTTGAGCCCACTGTTGGTAAATTCTGCCTCCACAACGTAACATCTGACAATGGTACTAGGTTGATCTTATTTTCAGCGGCTCGCAATGTGGTAGTGAGTAGCACCAGGTTTCAACATTTTAAAAAACACAAAGCGATTTTGTAAGTGACGGTAGGCAGTCATCAATTGTATTGGATGCGCGTACAATTCTGGAAGCCAATATGGACTCCAATTATTATCTTGGTGCAGCCAAGATGAGAACGCGTCTGTGTGTGTCGCGGAACATACAGATGGAAGCGCAGATTCAAAATCACTAAGCTACAAACCCATCAAATTGCCAGCGATTACTCTCAACGAACAGCTCAATTACACAGAGAAGTTATTTCTAGTTCCAACGACATCAGCACTTTATGGCAACCTATTGTCAACTCCATGAAGACTGCTGCAAACCTATTTCCTAAAACGATGCAAACTTTAGAAAGATATCGAGAGAAAAGGAGAGAATAGAAGCGCCTATTCCGAAAAAAAAAACAACGAAAATATTTCTAGTTTCAAAGACTCTATGGAAACATTTTGCCGACTCCAAGGAAACTGCTGCAAAATCTGTATTGGGATTCCAAAACCGTCTTCATAATAACTCTTGATATGACGAGGAGTGCCGCAATGCCACCACTGAGAAAAATGCTGCCTACAGGGCAACTCTACAATCAGTAGTTACTATTCGAACTTTAGAGAGAAAGAGAGAAAAGAAACGCCTATTCCGAAGAAAAAAAAAGAAAAAAAGAGATAAAGTTCTATGAAATTGAGATGTATAAGAGTCGTACAGAAGTGCCAAAGTTTAACACCAATCGGATAGTTTTGGGACACAATTTGCGCAAGGTGACTGCCGCCTTATCAAGGAGTAATCTAATAAAATTGGTCAAATTGTCAATGAATCGAAAACAAAACTGACGGTTTCTACATGCAGACAATCCACAAGAATTGGATCGTTGAGAACTATAGCTTCGAGATTGCAAAAGAATTTGGCACCGCCGTCAACATAAATAACGACATAGGTTTCAAAATCAAACGTAGAATTTTATTTGCCAACAGATGCTCTTAGTAAGAACAAAAATTTCGCTCTACCAAACGCTTATACTATCCGTTGTTGTTGTAACAGCTCTAAAATTTTCTTGGCAAGGCCAAGAAATTGTGCTACTTCCACTGGATGAGTCCACAAATCCTGAGGACTACGTGAAGTAGGGTTTGGCGATACAGTTGAAAATGTGTGGGGTATCATGAGAACCCTGACCACAAGCTGGACATACGTTGTGAATGCACGGTCTATAAGGGTGCAAAAGATGTTTAATCTGTTGCTCCATCCCGATCTCAGTTGAGACAGAACGACTCTTGTTTTCCGCTTCATTTCTTCTTCGTCTATGGGCGGTGGGCGACGTCCTAATACAACATTTATGCTATAACCTGAAATCGCGGAGTTGGTGTCGTCTCTATGAATGTTGCTTAAAGCTGTCATATACTAGGTAAGATCCAATGAATCCAGTACATATAGGGTTTTTCAACAGGAACGCTACAAAAGTACATCGACAGGGACAGCAGACGACGCCATATTTCTAGCTGATCTTTTGACATTTCTCTTCAGCAAAGTTTGCCATTTCATGATGGTAAGATATACGAGTCAACAATGAGTCGAAATTATTAAAATTTACTACCGAAATTCGGAGACAGTGGCCTAAACGTTAAGAGCGCGAATCATCTTCAGTGATGAGGCTCATTTCTAACTGAATGGCTTCGTCAAAAAACACACGGAGTACGTCATTGCATCCCGAAAAAAAATACTGTTTGGTGCGGCTTATGGGCCGGCGGCGTCATTGGGCCGTACTTCTGTGATTATTAAGACCGGCACGTTACTGTGAATGGGAATCGCTACATCTCAATGATAACCGAATATTTTTGGCTCCAATTGGGTGATTTGCACTTGGAGGACATGGAACCACATGGAACCAACAGGACGGCGCCACAAGCCACACAGCGAATCTCACAATCAATTTATTGAAAACCAAGTGTCTAGTCGATTGGCCGCCTCGGTCGATTTGACACTGTTAGACTATTCCCTGTCGGGCTACGTCAAGTCTATGATTTATGCCAACAAGCCAGCGACTATTAATGAACTTCGTACGAACGTGAAATTGCATCAGTAACGGCCAATTAACGCTTGAAAACCGTCGAAAATTGGGTTCAGCGTCTGGACTTCTGCAAGCTTGCCCGTGGTGGCCATGCAAATAAAATCGAGTGTGTTTGTATTATTGAAAAACCCTTTATATTCGTATGCTATCCTCATATACGCGAAGATACATTACCAGTATCGTTCATTCGAATGTGGAGTTGCATTGCAGCCGGGTGCCGTACCTATAGACCGGCAGGAGCTTATATAGTTCTCCTCTCCAATCCAATGGTACTCTAAAATGTCAAAGTGTTATGTATGTCACACTTACCATGCATGATTGGGGGGGTGGAGGGTGTTGGTAAACACTTAAAATATCCAACATGTGTTAGATCACTGTGATGTTAGGGCATCATGGCAGGTATTCACATTAATCCGATACAAATCTGTACTTATAATTATTGAAGACACTGTATTGAAGTATATTATCTTAATATAATCAATATTAAATTACTTTTTTCAAGAAAATGACTTAGAGATTGTCTCATACATAAGATACAAAAATTACATTAGAGATAAGAATAAGTAAATCCTATAGATTTTCTGTATGTCTTTCTTTCAGAGACTGAAATCTAAAATTATGCATAAATGAAGTCCATATACGAGTATACAGAAAAAAATCTACATCCTATAAAACTGGTACTTATGTACATCGAAGTAGTAAGACTTAGTCGCTTCGAGTTTGTACATTTATGCCAATAACTATAATTACATCCCGTCAAGACCCAGACTAAGAGAAAAACATGTTTGAATATATCCCCTAAACGAAACTTTTGTCGGTTTGCAACTCAAGCACTAGGAAAATACATATGTACTTACATCCAACCATTCACATCCACATCCATCCATCCATCTATATCTACACAATGACGGATGTGCTATTTAATGGAAAAATTTTTATAATTTCAGTTTTATTCGTATTTATTTCCATTTTACTACTTACGATAAACCCATATTTTATATCCATCCATAATATGCTCTCGTTCATACAAAAGAACCTAAAGATACAAATCCAACTGTGCCATACATCAATTTTGTAGATACTTAATCTAAAAAACAGATACTCGAGACGGGTGAGACGTTCTACACTGTATGTATATGTGTGTGTGTCTATGTATTGTTTGGACGGATAATGGATGGATGGGAATGCCTTCAAAATAAAGGGAGGGTTCTTTTGCTGTTGTAATATTGTTATGGATTAATGGAAAAAAATTTGATGCCATCAGGTTTCTAACATCGATTCGTTCAGTTTAGTGTTAACGAATTTTATAAATGGAATATTATTTTTATGTTCATAGATACATATAGGGTTTAGTAAAGTAAAGTATACTTTTTCAGGGATTATGCCAATGGCTCAGCATAAAAACTTTTTACTAACACATACTTACACCTATAATTTTATGCCATTCTTAAATTTCATATAATTTTGTTATGTCCATGTATTGGAGGGTTTAACAGTGGTGGGCAAAATGTTCAAAATGTTTGTTAAGGGCATTCGGAAAACAACCCATTTTTCGAAGCAGATGAACAACACAACAACAAATTAAATATTTTTTATACGAAAAATTGTCTATAGCAATTTTTGTACGAAAAATTTTCTATAGAAATTTTTGTATGAAATTTTTTTTATAGAAATTTTTGTACGAAAAATTTTTTATAGAAATTTTTGTACAAAAAATTTTCTATAGAAATTCTTGTACGAAAAATTTTCTAAAGAAATTTTTGTACGAAAAATTTTCTATAGAAATTCTTGTACGAAAAATTTTCTATAGAAATTCTTGTACGAAAAATTTTCTATAGAAATTTTTATACGAAAAATTTTCTATAGAAATTTTTATACGAAAAATTCTCTATAGAAATTTTTATGCGAAAAATTTTCTATAGAAATTTTTATACGAAAATTTTTCTATAAAAATTTTTATACGAAAAATTTTCTATAAAAATTTTTTGTAAGAAAAATTTTCTATAGAAATTTTTATATGAAAAATTTTCTATAAAAAATTTTTATATGACAAATTATCCATATAAAAATTTTATATTAAATTTTTTTTATAAAAAATGTTCTATAAAAAATTTGTATATGAAAAATTTTCTATAAAAAACTTTTATATGAAAAATTTTCTATAAAAAACTTTTATATGAAAAATTTTCAATAAAAAATGTTTATATGAAAAATTTTCTATAAAAAATGTTTATATGAAAAATTTTCTATAAGAAATTTTTATATGAAAAATTTTCTATAAAAAATTTGTATATGAAAAATTTTCTATAAAAAATTTTTATATGAAAAATTTTCTATAAGAAATTTTTATATGAAAAATTTTCTATAAAAAAATTTTATATGAAAAATTTTCCATAAAATATTTTTATATGAAAAATTTTCTATAAAAAACTTTTATATGAAAAATTTTCTATAAAAAACTTTTATATGAAGAATTTTCTATAAAAAACTTTTATATGAAGAATTTTCTATAAAAAACTTTTATATGAAGAATTTTCTATAAAAAATTTTTATATGAAAAATTTTCTATAAGAAATTTTTATATGAAAAATTTTCTATAAAAAAGTTTTATATGAAAAATTTTCTATAAAATATTTTTATATGAAAAATTTTCTATAAAAAACTTTTATATGAAAAATTTTCTATAAAAAACTTTTATATGAAAAATTTTCTATAAAAAACTTTTATATGAAAAATTTTCTATAAAAAACTTTTTTATGAAAAATTTTCTATAAAAAACTTTTATATGAAAAATTTTCTATAAAAAACTTTTATATGAAAAATTTTCTATAAAAAATTTTTATATGAAAAATTTTCTATAAGAAATTTTTATATGAAAAATTTTCTATAAAAAATTTTTATATGAAAAATTTTCTATAAGAAATTTTTATATGAAAAATTTTCTATAAAAAATTTTTATATGAAAAATTTTCTATAAAATATTTTTATATGAAAAATTTTCTATAAAAAACTTTTATATGAAAAATTTTCTATAAAAAACTTTTATATGAAAAATTTTCTATAAAAAACTTCTATATGAAAAATTTTCTATAAAAAATTTTTATATGAAAAATTTTCTATAAGAAATTTTTATATGAAAAATTTTCTATAAAAAATTTTTATATGAAAAATTTTCTATAAAAAATTTTTATATGAAAAATTTTTTGTAAACAATTTTTATACGAAAAATTTTCTATAAAAAATTTTTATATGAAAAATTTTCTATAAAAAATTTGTATATGAAAAATTTTCTATAAAAAATTTGTATATGAAAAATTTTCTGTAAACAATTTTTATACGAAAAATTTTCTATAAAAAATTTTTATACGAAAAATTTTCTATAAAAAATTTTTATATGAAAAATTTTCTATAAAAAATTTTTATATGAAAAATTTTCAATAAAAAATTTTTATATGAAAAATTTTTCATAGAAAATTTTATATGAAAAATTTTTCATAGAAAATTTTATATGAAAAATTTTCCATAGAAAATTTTATATGAAAAATTTTCCGTAGAAAATTTTATATGAAAAATTTTCCATAGAAATTTTTATATTAAAAATTTTGTATAGAAATTTTTATATTAAAAATTTTGTATAGAAATTTTTATACGAAAAATTTTCTATAGAAATTTTTATACGAAAAAATTTCTATAGAAATTTTTATACGAAAAATTTTCTATTGAAATTTTTATACGAAAAATTTTCTATAGAAATTTTTGTACGAAAAATTTTCGATAGAAATTTTTATACGAAAAATTTTCTATAGAAATTTTTATACGAAAAATTTTCTAAAGAAATTTTTATACGAAAAATTTTCTAAAGAAATTTTTATACGAAAAATTTTCTATAGAAATTTTTATACGAAAAATTTTCTATAGAAATTTTTATACGAAAAATTTTCTATAGAAATTTTTATACGAAAAATTTTCTATAGAAATTTTTATACGAAAAATTTTCTATAGAAATTTTTATACGAAAAATTTTCTAAAGAAATTTTTATATGAAAAATTTTCTATAAAAAATTTTTATATGAAAAATTTTCTATAAAAAATTTTTATATGAAAAATTTTCTATAAAAAATTTATATGAAAAATTTTCTATAAAAAATTTATATGAAAAATTTTCTATAAAAAATTTATATGAAAAATTTTCTATAAAAAATTTGTATGTGAAAAATTTTCTGAAAAAAATTTTTATATGAAAAATTTTCTATCAAAAATTTTTATATGAAAAATTTTCTATAAAAAATTTGTGTATGAAAAATTTTCTATTAAAATTTTTCGATAAAAATTTTTATATGAAAAATTTTCTACAAAAAGTTTTTATAGGAATAATTTTCTTCAAAAAATTTTTGTATGAAAAATTTTCTATAATAATTTTTTTATTATAAAATTAAATTTCTATCGAAGTTTTAATATGAAAAATTTTCCATAGAAATTATTTTTGTGAAAAATTTTCTATAGAAATTTTTATATGAACAATTTTCTATATTAATTTATATATAAAAAATTTTTAAATGAAAATTTTATATAGAAATTTTTGTATGAAAAATTTTTTATAGAAATTTTTATACAAAAAATTTTCTATAGAAATTTTTATACGAAAAATTTTCTATAGAAATTTTTATACGAAAAATTTTCTATAGAAATTTTTATACGAAAAATTATCTATAGAAATCTTTAACGAAAAATTTTCTATAGAAATTTTTATCTTAAAATTTTCTATAAAAAATTTTTATACGTAAATTTTCTATAGAAAATTTTTATACGTAAATTTTCTATAGAAAATTTTTATACGTAAATTTTCTATAGAAAATTTTTATACGTAAATTTTCTATAGAAAATTTTTATATGAAAATTTTCTATAGAAAATTTTTATATGAAAAATGTTCCATAGAAATTTTTATATAAAGAATTTTCTATAGAAATTTTTGTATGCAAAATTTTTATATGAAAAATTTTCTATAGAAATTTTTATATGAAAAATTTTTCATTAAAAATTTTTATATGAAAATTTTTCTATAGAAAATTTTTATATGACAAATTTTCTAAAAAAAATTTATATGAAAAATTTTCTATAAAAAGTTTTTATATGAAAAATTTTCTATAGAAATTTTTTATATGAAAAATTTTCTATAGAAATTTTTTATATGAAAAATTTTCTATAGAAATTTTTTATATGAAAAATTTTCTATAGAAATTTTTTATATGAAAAATTTTCTATAGAAATTTTTATATGAAAAATTTTCTATAGAAATTTTTATATCAAAAATTTTTTATAGAAATTTTTTTATGAAAAATTTTCTATAGAAATTTTTATATGAAAAATTTTCTATAGAAATTTGTATATGAAAAATTTTCCATAGAAATTTTTATATGAAAAATTTTCCATAGAAATTTTTATATGAAAAATTTTACATAGAAATTTTTATATGAAAAATTTTTCATAGAAAATTTTATATGAAAAATTTTCCATAGAAAATTTTATATGAAAAATTTTCCATAGAAATTTTTATATTAAAAATTTTGTATAGAAATTTTTAAAAAATTTTCTATAGAAATTTTTATATGAAAAATTTTCTATAAAAAAATTTCATATGAAAAATTTTCTATAAAAAATTTTTTTATAAAATTTTTTTTATGAATTCTAAAATAATAATCATATGGTCGGGCATGACCCACTAAATAACTTTAAAAAGTTGCATATATTTAGAGGTATGGCCAATAGATTCCAAAAAACAAAAAAATTGTTTGCCAAGCCCATTAATTTTGCTTGTCACTGTTAATTTTGTATAATGTTTTCGGTCGGTCGGTTTCCTGCTTGGTTGCTTAGTCACTCGTTCTGTCATTTATTTAATCTGGCTCTCGGTTGGTTAGATGAACACCCGTCGTTCGGTCGCCCTGTCGGTCGCTATGTCTGTTGATAACAGCATTAATTTTGCTGTTTTGGCATTTAAACCGATTGGGGTTCTATTATACATACAAAATTATATATGTAATATTCGATAAATGACTAAAGTTTCAAATGTTTAGCTTAAAGCTTTATTTGGAATACTTTCAAAAATACACAAAAAAAGGCAAGGTTCACCTTTGGGCAGAGTCAGCTCCAATAATTAATGGGTGTTGGCAACTATTTTTTAGAGACAGTTGAAAAAATGTTACATATTAATTTATATCGAGTATATAAATGGGTAAAATTTTCATCAAGGAAAATCTGATTATTTGTATCTCTAATGGGCTTTTTTCTCTTTGAAAATTATATACGCATTTTAAGAAAGTTTGTGAAAGTTCTGTAATTGAGGTTCTTTAGTATAAATTTTCTTTGCTTTTAAACTATCAATATTATAAATTCGTTTTAGAATTTTAAATTTACTATAAAGATTTCAAGGCAACCAAATGGTACATCATGTCATGGTCTTAATTTTTACCTTGGGGTGTTTGCTAAGGGTCTTATTTACTTATACATATAGAAAATATATGTTCACATAAACCTATATACACCCTCATGAGGCCTCATCAATATACGTTAATCCTGCATACATACATATTCCACAACCTCTAGTATATAGTGAAATATCCTTAGTTTTGGGCAAAGTCTCTTGTTTAGGGGTTGTTGGCTGGCAGGATGCCTGTGCCTTAAGCGTATAGTATTGGAAAGGCATCCTTCTGATTTAATTTGTCAGAGCTCTGGGTATTTTGAAATACAATTAAGATTCTTTAATAGATGACTTGTGTTATAAATAATTTATGCTTTAATTTTGTTTGGAGAGAAAAAATGTATCGATTTTTGTTTGTTCTAGAGTTTAAAGTGTGATAAAATATTGAAATTTGTCATAAAATATTGAAATTTGTCATAAAATATTGAAATTTGTCATAAAATATTGAAATTTGTCATAAAATATTGAAATTTGTCATAAAATATTGAAATTTGTCATAAAATATTGAAATTTGTCATAAAATATTGAAATTTGAAAATGAACTAGGAATGAACCTAGAACCGAACCTAGAACTGAACCTAGAACTGAACTAGAACTGAACTAGAACTGAACTAGAACTGAACTAGAACTAAACTAGAACTGAACTAGAACTGAACTAGAACTGAACTAGAACTGAACTAGAACTGAACTAGAACTGAACTAGAACTGAACTAGAACTGAACTAGAACTGAACTAGAACTGAACTAGAACTGAACTAGAACTGAACTAGAACTGAACTAGAACTGAACTAGAACTGAACTAGAACTGAACTAGAACTGAACTAGAACTGAACTAGAACTGAACTAGAACTGAACTAGAACTGAACTAGAACTGAACTAGAACTGAACTAGAACTGAACTAGAACTGAACTAGAACTGAACTAGAACTGAACTAGAACTGAACTAGAACTGAACTAGAACTGAACTAGAACTGAACTAGAACTGAACTAGAACTGAACTAGAACTGAACTAGAACTGAACTAGAACTGAACTAGAACTGAACTAGAACTGAACTAGAACTGAACTAGAACTGAACTAGAACTGAACTAGAACTGAACTAGAACTGAACTAGAACTGAACTAGAACTGAACTAGAACTGAACTAGAACTGAACTAGAACTGAACTAGAACTGAACTAGAACTGAACTAGAACTGAACTAGAACTGAACTAGAACTGAACTAGAACTGAACTAGAACTGAACTAGAACTGAACTAGAACTGAACTAGAACTGAACTAGAACTGAACTAGAACTGAACTAGAACTGAACTAGAACTGAACTAGAACTGAACTAGAACTGAACTAGAACTGAACTAGAACTGAACTAGAACTGAACTAGAACTGAACTAGAACTGAACTAGAACTGAACTAGAACTGAACTAGAACTGAACTAGAACTGAACTAGAACTGAACTAGAACTGAACTAGAACTGAACTAGAACTGAACTAGAACTGAACTAGAACTGAACTAGAACTGAACTAGAACTGAACTAGAACTGAACTAGAACTGAACTAGAACTGAACTAGAACTGAACTAGAACTGAACTAGAACTGAACTAGAACTGAACTAGAACTGAACTAGAACTGAACTAGAACTGAACTAGAACTGAACTAGAACTGAACTAGAACTGAACTAGAACTGAACTAGAACTGAACTAGAACTGAACTAGAACTGAACTAGAACTGAACTAGAACTGAACTAGAACTGAACTAGAACTGAACTAGAACTGAACTAGAACTGAACTAGAACTGAACTAGAACTGAACTAGAACTGAACTAGAACTGAACTAGAACTGAACTAGAACTGAACTAGAACTGAACTAGAACTGAACTAGAACTGAACTAGAACTGAACTAGAACTGAACTAGAACTGAACTAGAACTGAACTAGAACTGAACTAGAACTGAACTAGAACTGAACTAGAACTGAACTAGAACTGAACTAGAACTGAACTAGAACTGAACTAGAACTGAACTAGAACTGAACTAGAACTGAACTAGAACTGAACTAGAACTGAACTAGAACTGAACTAGAACTGAACTAGAACTGAACTAGAACTGAACTAGAACTGAACTAGAACTGAACTAGAACTGAACTAGAACTGAACTAGAACTGAACTAGAACTGAACTAGAACTGAACTAGAACTGAACTAGAACTGAACTAGAACTGAACTAGAACTGAACTAGAACTGAACTAGAACTGAACTAGAACTGAACTAGAACTGAACTAGAACTGAACTAGAACTGAACTAGAACTGAACTAGAACTGAACTAGAACTGAACTAGAACTGAACTAGAACTGAACTAGAACTGAACTAGAACTGAACTAGAACTGAACTAGAACTGAACTAGAACTGAACTAGAACTGAACTAGAACTGAACTAGAACTGAACTAGAACTGAACTAGAACTGAACTAGAACTGAACTAGAACTGAACTAGAACTGAACTAGAACTGAACTAGAACTGAACTAGAACTGAACTAGAACTGAACTAGAACTGAACTAGAACTGAACTAGAACTGAACTAGAACTGAACTAGAACTGAACTAGAACTGAACTAGAACTGAACTAGAACTGAACTAGAACTGAACTAGAACTGAACTAGAACTGAACTAGAACTGAACTAGAACTGAACTAGAACTGAACTAGAACTGAACTAGAACTGAACTAGAACTGAACTAGAACTGAACTAGAACTGAACTAGAACTGAACTAGAACTGAACTAGAACTGAACTAGAACTGAACTAGAACTGAACTAGAACTGAACTAGAACTGAACTAGAACTGAACTAGAACTGAACTAGAACTGAACTAGAACTGAACTAGAACTGAACTAGAACTGAACTAGAACTGAACTAGAACTGAACTAGAACTGAACTAGAACTGAACTAGAACTGAACTAGAACTGAACTAGAACTGAACTAGAACTGAACTAGAACTGAACTAGAACTGAACTAGAACTGAACTAGAACTGAACTAGAACTGAACTAGAACTGAACTAGAACTGAACTAGAACTGAACTAGAACTGAACTAGAACTGAACTAGAACTGAACTAGAACTGAACTAGAACTGAACTAGAACTGAACTAGAACTGAACTAGAACTGAACTAGAACTGAACTAGAACTGAACTAGAACTGAACTAGAACTGAACTAGAACTGAACTAGAACTGAACTAGAACTGAACTAGAACTGAACTAGAACTGAACTAGAACTGAACTAGAACTGAACTAGAACTGAACTAGAACTGAACTAGAACTGAACTAGAACTGAACTAGAACTGAACTAGAACTGAACTAGAACTGAACTAGAACTGAACTAGAACTGAACTAGAACTGAACTAGAACTGAACTAGAACTGAACTAGAACTGAACTAGAACTGAACTAGAACTGAACTAGAACTGAACTAGAACTGAACTAGAACTGAACTAGAACTGAACTAGAACTGAACTAGAACTGAACTAGAACTAAACTAGAACTGAACTAGAACTGAACTAGAACTGAACTAGAACTGAACTAGAACTGAACTAGAACTGAACTAGAACTAGAACTGAACTAGAACTGAACTAGAACTGAACTAGAACTGAACTAGAACTGAACTAGAACTGAACTAGAACTGAACTAGAACTGAACTAGAACTGAACTAGAACTGAACTAGAACTGAACTAGAACTGAACTAGAACTGAACTAGAACTGAACTAGAACTGAACTAGAACTGAACTAGAACTGAACTAGAACTGAACTAGAACTGAACTAGAACTGAACTAGAACTGAACTAGAACTGAACTAGAACTAAACTAGAACTGAACTAGAACTGAACTAGAACTGAACTAGAACTGAACTAGAACTAAACTAGAACTGAACTAGAACTGAACTAGAACTGAACTAGAACTGAACTAGAACTGAACTAGAACTGAACTAGAACTGAACTAGAACTGAACTGAACTAGAACTGAACTAGAACTGAACTAGAACTGAACTAGAACTGAACTAGAACTGAACTAGAACTGAACTAGAACTGAACTAGAACTGAACTAGAACTGAACTAGAACTGAACTAGAACTGAACTAGAACTGAACTAGAACTGAACTAGAACTGAACTAGAACTGAACTAGAACTGAACTAGAACTAAACTAGAACTGAACTAGAACTGAACTAGAACTGAACTAGAACTGAACTAGAACTGAACTAGAACTGAACTAGAACTGAACTAGAACTGAACTAGAACTGAACTAGAACTGAACTAGAACTGAACTAGAACTGAACTAGAACTGAACTAGAACTGAACTAGAACTGAACTAGAACTGAACTAGAACTGAACTAGAACTGAACTAGAACTGAACTAGAACTGAACTAGAACTGAACTAGAACTGAACTAGAACTGAACTAGAACTGAACTAGAACTAAACTAGAACTGAACTAGAACTGAACTAGAACTGAACTAGAACTGAACTAGAACTAAACTAGAACTGAACTAGAACTGAACTAGAACTGAACTAGAACTGAACTAGAACTGAACTAGAACTGAACTGAACTAGAACTGAACTAGAACTGAACTAGAACTGAACTAGAACTGAACTAGAACTGAACTAGAACTGAACTAGAACTGAACTAGAACTGAACTAGAACTGAACTAGAACTGAACTTGAACTGAACTAGAACTGAACTAGAACTGAACTAGAACTGAACTAGAACTGAACTAGAACTGAACTAGAACTGAACTAGAACTGAACTAGAACTGAACTAGAACTGAACTAGAACTGAACTAGAACTGAACTAGAACTGAACTAGAACTGAACTAGAACTGAACTAGAACTGAACTAGAACTGAACTAGAACTGAACTAGAACTGAACTAGAACTGAACTAGAACTGAACTAGAACTGAACTAGAACTGAACTAGAACTGAACTAGAACTGAACTAGAACTGAACTAGAACTGAACTAGAACTGAACTAGAATTGAACTAGAACTGAACTAGAACTGAACTAGAACTGAACTAGAACTGAACTAGAACTGAACTAGAACTGAACTAGAACTGAACTAGAACTGAACTAGAACTGAACTAGAACTGAACTAGAACTGAACTAGAACTGAACTAGAACTGAACTAGAACTGAACCTAGAACTAAATCTAGAACTGAACTAGAACTGAACTAGAAGAGAACTAGAACAGAACTAGAACTGAACTAGAACTGAACTAGAACTGAACTAGAACTGAACTAGAACTGAACTAGAACTGAACTAGAACTGAACTAGAACTGAACTAGAACTGAACTAGAACTGAACTAGAACTGAACTAGAACTGAACTAGAACTGAACTAGAACTAAACTAGAACTGAACTGGAACTAAACCTAGAACTAAATCTAGAACTGAACTAGAACTGAACCTAGAACTGTACCTTGAACTGAACTAGAACTGATCTAGAACTGAACTAAAACTGAACTAGAACTGAACTATAACTGAACTAGAACAGAACTAGAACTGAACTAGAACTGAACTAGAACTAAACTAGAACTGAACTAGAACTGAACTAGAACTGAACTAGAACTGAACTAGAACTAAACTAGAACTGAACTAGAACTGAACTAGAACTGAACTAGAACTGAACTAGAACTGAACTAGAACTGAACTAGAACTGAACTAGAACTGAACTAGAACTGAACTAGAACTGAACTAGAACTGAACTAGAACTGAACTAGAACTGAACTAGAACTGAACTAGAACTAAACTAGAACTGAACTGGAACTAAACCTAGAACTAAATCTAGAACTGAACCTAGAACTGAACCTAGAACTGTACCTTGAACTGAACTAGAACTGATCTAGAACTGAACTAAAACTGAACTAGAACTGAACTAGAACTGAACTAGAACAGAACTAGAACTGAACTAGAACTAGAACTGAACTAGAACTAAACTAGAACTGAACTAGAACTGAACTAGAACTGAACTAGAACTGAACTAGAACTGAACTAGAACTAAACTAGAACTGAACTAGAACTGAACTAGAACTGAACTAGAACTGAACTAGAACTGAACTAGAACTGAACTAGAACTGAACTAGAACTGAACTAGAACTGAACTAGAACTGAACTAGAACTGAACTAGAACTGAACTAGAACTGAACTAGAACTGAACTAGAACTGAACTAGAACTGAACTAGAACTAAACTAGAACTGAACTGGAACTAAACCTAGAACTAAATCTAGAACTGAACCTAGAACTGAACCTAGAACTGTACCTTGAACTGAACTAGAACTGATCTAGAACTGAACTAAAACTGAACTAGAACTGAACTAGAACTGAACTAGAACAGAACTAGAACTGAACTAGAACTAGAACTGAACTAGAACTAAACTAGAACTGAACTAGAACTGAACTAGAACTGAACTAGAACTGAACTAGAACTGAACTAGAACTGAACTAGAACTGAACTAGAACTGAACTAGAACTGAACTAGAACTGAACTAGAACAGAACTAGAACTGAACTAGAACTAGAACTGAACTAGAACTAAACTAGAACTGAACTAGAACTGAACTGAACTAGAACTAAACTAGAACTGAACTAGAACTGAACTAGAACTGAACTAGAACTGAACTAGAACTGAACTAGAACTGAACTAGAACTGAACTAGAACTGAACTAGAACTGAACTAGAACTGAACTAGAACTGAACTAGAACTGAACTAGAACTGAACTAGAACTGAACTAGAACTGAACTAGAACTGAACTAGAACTGAACTAGAACTGAACTAGAACTGAACTAGAACTGAACTGGAACTAAACCTAGAACTAAATCTAGAACTGAACCTAGAACTGAACCTAGAACTGTACCTTGAACTGAACCTAGATTGAAATAGAGCTAAACTACAACTGAATTAGAACTGAACCTAAAAAGGAATGGGAACGCAATATACAATTTTGGAAAAATTACTGTAATTTATTCATATTTTCTTTATAATTGGAAGAATTTGATCTTTTTCAATTTCATTTTTATATATTTTCCGAATATGCCTCTTCAGTTTAGAAACTAATGTTGAGGCCCGATGGTTGGATGTCGCTCTTGCTAACAAACGTACAGTCCTCAAACTTTTAGCAACATCACTTAAGTTTCGAATTTCTAAATTATTTGCATTCGAGGCATTAAATTTTGCAGCTTCTTCATTCCGAACAGGCAAACTATTAAGAATTGGTTGTAGTTGAACTTGAAAGATACTCGGATCCTCTGCAATTTCCTCTTCATTTTCAGCCATTCTTTGTTGGGCCAACTTGTAATCACAATATTCTAATATTTTCTGTAACTTGTAAGCGGAAGGAGCTTGATAGCACTCATTTTCGACTGGTTCCGATAAATTAATTCCGTATCTCTTGCAAAAATCTAACTTCCAAGCTGGATAAACTCTGTGATTTAATTGCATATGTTTTAGAAATGCTGCAGTTGTCATCCTTAAAGTTGGTTCGGTAACAACTTCTTTGGTTCTCAACACTTCGTAGACACATTCTTCTAACAGTTTAACGACATTCTTGTTAACTTTACTGATCGGTACATACGGCTGAGTATAGTTTGTTCGTTTATTGTAATATTGCATGAATTTTTCGGATCTTGTGATGGTGTATTTTATAGCGATCTCGGAAACATCGAATATATCGGCCAATCTTGGATAGTTTGGAAGTAATTTGAAAAGCCTTATCAACGTAACACGTTCCTCCAGGGTGAGATGTTTGCGCGGCTTAATAAAAAGTTGTGTTAAGAAAGGGAATTTGGAATAATTATTTATAAGGTTAGAATAAAAGTGCTTAAATAAGAGCTTTAAAATGATCATGTTATTGTAAAATACTTTTTATTGATCTAAGAAAAGTTTAGCATACCTTTCGATTTTTATCCATTTTCTAGATATTTAATAGTTTTACAGTCTGCAATAAAAAAATGGATGCAAATTTTAAAAAAAATTTTGAAAGAAAATTACAAATTTATGAGTTATATCCTATTCTTAGAGACCTATCTCTGTTTAATTTTCGTATAACATCCGCAAATCATCGAAATTTAAGTACATGTATTGCATTTCCGATAGTGGATCTGATATGGGGTATAGGGTCATATAAGGACCGATTGTCAGGAAATCGATTTATGTTTACAGAAGACTTATATGTGCAATTATCTTTAAATTTATAGCGTTTTTGTGATTTTCAGGCCATGTAAGGTTTTGTATGGGAGATATGGGCCGATTTCAACAAAATTTGGTAACCATATTTCGGCTGTTGCCAAATTTCATTAAATTATATTTAAAATTGCGACCTGTAATTTAATAACAAACTTAGTCGGCTTTTACATACATTAAGTTTCAAGTCTTGACATTTTAGGTGAGAGAGGTAGAAAAAAATAGAACGGGGTATGTTCAGAGTTCTATTTCCTGTACCTCCCTCTCCTAAAAAGTCAAGACTTGAAGCTTGACTTGAAACTTGAAATCGGCTTCAAAATTAATTTTTATTCCAAAGTTCAGACTAATATTTTTATGCGTTCCAAACATCAAGACAAACCCACCAAACTTGTGTAAAAATGACCCTATTTTTACCCCCTCGATTCAAAATCTTGAAAGTTAAAAAAATACCAACAAATAGTTTTAAGCCTATTTTTAACATCAATACACACAATTTTCTAAAAAAGTACCAGAAATATGTCTTCTTTAGGTGTCAAATCTAAAAGCAATTTACATTTTGTTTGTACTACTTTCAGTTAAGTAGATATAACGCTACCGATTTCCCTGTTATTGGCCTTTAAACGGCCTTATATCCTCGAATTAGTGGCTATTCTTACACATCTCTTTAACTTCAACCGTTTGGTGTATTCTATGATGAATCGGTCAGTCAGTTTTTAAAATACAAAGTAAATTCTATAGAATAATGCTAACCCTTGGAGTTACCCTTGTTTACTATCGATTTAAGTTTGTGCAAATGATCTCTAATACTTTCTTCGCTGCACGAAGATACCGTTAATATAGTTTTAAACAACCCATTTTTATTATATGCATTCGTTGGCAGCCCATACCACCAGAAGCCGAAGAATTTTTGTTATTTTCGTAAATACCACGACCATTAATAAAACTCGTGAAAATGAGTATTAAAATTATTCAGTTGGAATTTGGGGATGTAAACAGAGTCGGCTGGTGCCGCTTTAATAAAGAAAAGACAAATTTATATTTTTTAGATATTTTCGATCCAAACATTTTTTTAAAGAAAAATTTTTAATAAAAATATTATTCTTTGGAAAATCTCTCGATTAAAATTACATTTTATAGAAAATTTAAAAAAAAAAACTATTTTTCTGTAAAAATTTTCGATAAAAATATTTTTATATCAAAAAATTTTCTACAGATTGATAAAAAAATTTTCTATAGAAAAAATTTTGTTAAAAAGATTATTGATAGGACATTTTTTTTTATCAAAAATTTTTCTATAGAAAATTTTTTTATCAAAATTTTTTATCGAAATTTTTTATAGAAAAATGTTTTATTGAAAATTTTTTTATCAAAAATTTTTCTATAGAAAATTTGATAAAAAGATTTTCGATAGGACATTTTTTTTATCAAAAGTTTTTCTATAAGAAATTTTTTCATGGAAAATGTTTTTATCAAAAATTTTTATCAAAACTTTTTCTATAGAAAATTTGATTGATAAAAAAATTTTCTATAGAAAAATTTTCGATAGAAAATTTGATTGTTAAAAAATTTTTCTATATAAACTTTTTTTTATCGAAAATGTTTTTATCAAAAATTTTTTTAAAGAA
The DNA here is from genome assembly GCA_933228675.1 of Stomorhina lunata. Lineage (NCBI taxonomy): Eukaryota > Metazoa > Arthropoda > Insecta > Diptera > Rhiniidae > Stomorhina > Stomorhina lunata. The sequence continues at coordinate 43,510,319 of OW121742.1, read as the reverse complement.
AATTTTTTATAAAAAGATTTTCGATCAAACATTTTTTTATCAACAATTTTTCTATAGAATTCTTTTTATAAATCAAATTTTCTATAGAAAAAAAAGATAAAAAGATTTTCGATAAAACATTTTTTATCAAAAAATTTTGTATAGAAAATTTTTTTAATAATCAAATTTTCTATAAAAAAAATTTTTAATAAAAAATTTTTTCAAAAAATTTTTGATAAAAAAAACTTTTGATAAAAAAAAATTATATAAAATAATTTTCTATAGAAAAATTTTTGTTAAAAAAATTTTCGTTAAAAAATTAATTATAAAAATTTTCTATAGAAAAATTACAATAATTCTGAAACTTCTTAATGGATTTTTAATTTTCATGAAAATGTTTTACGAAAATGTTTTTATCAAAAATTGTTTTATAGAAAATTTTTTATCAAAATTTTTTCTATAGTAAATTTGATTGATAAAAAAATTTTCTATTGAAAAATTTTTGATAAAAAGATTTTCGATAGAACATTTTTTTATCAAAAATTTTTCTAAATTTTTTATTGAAAATTTTTTTTATAGAAAATTTTTTTTATAGAAATTTTTTTTTATCAAAATTTTTTCTATAGAAAATTTGATTGATAAAAAAAATTTCTATAGAAAAATTTTTGATAACAAGTTTTTCGATAGAAAATTTTCTATAGAAATTTTTTTTATCGAAAATGTTTTTATCAAAAATTTTTTTATAGAAAATTTTTGATAAAAAGATTTTCGATAAAATATTTTTTTTATCAAAAATTTTTCTATAGAAAATTTTTTTATAAATCAAATTTTCTATTGAAAAAAAAAGATAAAAAGATTTTCGATAGAACAATTTTTTATCAAAAAATTTTCTATAGAAAATTTTTTTATTAATCAAATTTTCTATAGAAAATTTTTTTATTAATCAAATTTTCTATAGAAAAATTTTTTATAAAAACATTTTTGATAAAAAAATTTTCTATAAAAAAATTTTTGACAAAAAAATTTTCTATAGAAAAATTTTTGATAAAAAAAAATTTTCGTTGAAAAATTAATTTTAAAAATTTTTCAACGAAAATTTAATTATAACAATTTTCTATAGAAAAATTACAATAACTCTGAAACTTCTTAATGGATTTATAATTTTCATGAAAATGTTTTATCGAAAATGTTTTTATCAAAAATTGTTTTATAGAAAATTTTTTATCAAAATTTTTTCTATAGAAAATTTGATAAAAAAATTTTCTATTGAAAAATTTTTGATAAAAAGATTTTCGATAGAACATTTTTTTATCAAAAATTTTTCTAAGTTTTTTATTAAAAATTTTTTTATAGAAAATTTTTTCATCAAAATTTTTTCTATAGAAAATTTGATTGATAAAAAAAATTTCTGTAGAAAAATTTTTGATAACAAGTTTTTCGATAGAAAATTTTCGATAGAAATTTTTCTATGGAAATTTTTTTTATCAAAAATTTTTTTATAGAAAATTTTTAATAAAAAGATTTTTGATAAAACGTTTTTTTTTTATCAAAAATTTTTCTATAGAAAACTTTTTTATAAATCAAATTTTCTATTGAAAAAAAAGATAAAAAGATTTTCGTTAGAACAATTTTGTATCAAAAAATTTTCTGTAGAAAATTTTTTTATTAATCAAATTTTCTATTGAAAAATTTTTTATAAAAACAATTTTAATAAAAAAAATTTTCAAAAAAAATTTTTGACAAAAAAATTTTCTATAGAAAAATTTTTGATAAAAAAATTTTCGTTGAAAAATTAATTGTAAAAATTTTCTATAGAAAAATTACAATAACTCTGAAACTTTTATGAAGTTTTGAAAAAAAATTCACAGCATGTTTTTATGTTACAGAGAACATTTCTGGGGGAGTTACGGTTCAATTTCGCACTTTGGTATAATATAAGGGTGCACCTTCTTTATATGTAGATATATTCCGAAAAGTTATGCCCGTTAATTGAAATAATATGGTATCCCTGGTCTAACAGCTGATTTCAGTTTGACTTTTGTTAAAAAAAATAAATTTACATTTGTTAAGACGACCGCCGCACAACCTTAAATGCCCGTTTTCTTTGCATTACCGACACTTTGTTAAACTACACACACAAATTTATAATTTCTGTGATTGTTTACGAATATGTTTATCAAAACAAACCAAAAAACAACAAACTCATCAACTCTTAATACAGAGTGCACATGTACTTACCCAACTACTTTTGTGTGTCTCCTTTTCGCGGCTTAAGCCCAAATGTAAAAAAAAACGGCACCACCATTAAAAATGCATCGACCTGTCTGCCAGTAATTTTCAAAATGAACTAATATCTTTTTGTGAACAGAAACAGAAAATTGCGAATGTGTTTCTCTTTCTCTTCTCTTTATTACTTATGCTCTTATCAGGGATGGCAAATATAGTACTTTTTATACTTACCATCAAAAAGAATGGGGGTATATTGAGATAGTCATTCCGTTTGTAATTTTCTTAATATTGACTAAAAACCCAAAATTTATATATATTCTGAATCCTTATGAAATTCTAAGACGATTGAGCGATGTCCGTCTGTCCATCCGTCTGTCTGTTGAAAGCACGATAACGCCTAAACGAAAAGTGGCAGGTGACTGAAGCTTGGCAAAGATATTCTTCGTTTCTGAGAAAGTTTTTGTATTGAAATTGGGCAAAATCGGTTCACATTTGACCATAGCTCCCGTATAACTTCGTAAAAATTTTCGATATAACATTTTTCCACAGAAAATTTTCTAAAAAAAAATTTATATCGAATCTTCTAATAGAAAAATTTTGTATCAAAAATTTTCTATAGAAAAATTTTATATCGAAAATTTTCTATAGAAAAATTTTATATCGAAAATTTTCTATAGAAAAATTTTATATCGAAAATTTTCTATAGAAAAATTTTATATCGAAAATTTTGTATAGAAAAATTTTATATCGAAAATTTTCTATAGAAAAATTTTATATCGAAAATTTTCTATAGAAAAATTTTATATCGAAAATTTTCTATAGAAAAATTTTATATCGAAAATTTTCTATAGAAAAATTTTATATCGAAAATTTTCTATAGAAAAATTTTATATCGAATATTTTCTATAGAAAAATTTTATATCGAAAATTTTCTATAGAAAAATTTTATATCGAAAATTTTCTATAGAAAAATTTTATATCGAAAATTTTCTATAGAAAAATTTTATATCGAAAATTTTCTATAGAAAAATTTTATATCGAAAATTTTCTATAGAAAAATTTTATATCGAAAATTTTCTATAGAAAAATTTTATATCAAAAATTTTCTATAGAAAAATTTTATATCGAAAATTTTCTATAGAAAAATTTTATATCGAAAATTTTCTATAGAAAAATTTTATTCGAAAATTTTCTACAGAAAAATTTTATATCGAAAATTTTCTATAGAAAAATTTTATATCGAAAATTTTCTATAGAAAAATTTTATATCAAAAATTTTCTATAGAAAAATTTTATATCGAAAATTTTCTATAGAAAAATTTTATAACGAAAATTTTCTATCGAAAATTTTCTATAGAAAAAATAATATATCTTAAATTTTTTATAGAAAAATTTTATATCGAAAATTTTCTATAGAAAAATTTTATATCGAAAATTTTCTATAGAAAAATTTTATATCGAAAATTTTCTATAGAAAAATTTTATATCGAAAATTTTCTATAGAAAAATTTTATATCGAAAATTTTTTATAGAAAAATTTTATATCGAAAATTTTCTATAGAAAAATTTTATATCGAAAATTTTTTTTAGAAAACCAACAATTTTCTATAGTAAATTTTTATATCAGAAATTTTCTAAAGAAAATTTTCAGTAGAAAAATTGTGTGTCGAAAATTTTATATTAAAAAATTTCTATAGAAAAATTTTATACCGAAAATTTTCTGTAGAAAAATTTTATATCGAAAATCTTCTATAGAAAAATTTTCTATAGAAAAATCTCATAGCGAAAATTTTTCATAGGAAAATTTGATACCAAAAATTTTCTATAGAAAAATCTCATAGCGAAAATTTTCCATAGGAAAATTTGATACCAAAAATTTTCCATAGAAAATTTTTATATCGAAAATTTTGGGTAGAAAAATTGTATGTCTTTCAGCAAATCTATCAGCAAATGGCAAGCCTTACTGAAGAGAAATCTTAAAAGAACGTCAAGAAATATGGCGTCGTCTGCCGCCGTTGTACTTTTGTTGCGTCCCTATTGAACCCCGATATATAAAGGGTCGCTGTAAGTGACTGTATCATATTTTAAGATCTTCATTTGATTTTTTAATTGAAAGATAGTCCCCATTTTCCTTGCTAGAAATCCATGTTTTACGAAAAATGTGTCAAAAGGAATTTTAATTTAAACTTCAATTGTATAATTTTAATTGATTTTCGGATCAAAAGTAATCAAAAAGGATCTATTCTATAGTTTAGAATTTGATACCCGTCAAATAAGTCATTTTTTGAAGCCGACATGTTTAATTACACCCTTCACCACCATAAGTGGAAAGGGTATTATAACTTTGTGCTGATGTATGTAACACATAGAAATATTTATCTTATACCCACCTATTAGTATACCGATCACTTCCTGAGCCGATTTAGCGATGTCAGTCCGTCAATCTGGCTGGACGGCTGGCTAGATCCCCATGAAGACCATGTAATGAAAGTACAGGTCGCAATTCTAAAGATAATTTCATGAATTTTGGCACAGATAATTTTTTTGATAGTAGGATCATGGCTATTGAAATTCGTCAAAATCGGTCCATTATTTATGGTACCTTCCATAGATCCCACTTGCCGGAATTGATATATTGGCCACAAATATCAATATTTTTTAATGAAATTTGATTTATGTACTGTTGATGTAAACCAAAATTTCTGTACCAAATTTCCTTTAAATCGGTCCACATTTGACCATAGCTCCCATACAAACTCTTCTGTCAAAACGCCAAATTTCGAGATAATCGGTCCACATTTGACCCTCATATAAGTATGTATAATGGCAAAATTAAGCAAATATTTGTCTTTATACAGGAAATATGTATAACACCTTTGACCTTAGTAGTGAAGGGTATCGTATAGTCGGGCTTGAACGACTATAGCACTTTCTTACTTGTTTTTTGTTGTAAAAAATGTTGCCAAAAAGAACCAGTCTTTTATATCTGCTACAAAATCAAGAAAGCCATTTTCCATCCCTGGCTCTTATATTTGTCGCATAATATCCAAAGTTACCATATTTTTAAATTCAAAGTTATTACCAAATTTTTATGGAAACATCTCCTGAAAATGTTCAACTTCAAAAAAAAAAAAATTAGTTCAATAACAAAGAAAAAAAATTAATTCAAAATTTTATTTTACATTTTGGGGTTAGCATAAAAATTCTTAATTGCTATAGCTAAAATTAATTAATAAGATACGTAGCAAATAAAGGAACTTAAAGCTTTTAATTACTACTAAAGTTTTTTTTCTATTTTTACAAAATTACATTTAAAACAAGGTAATTTTCTGCTCCCTTCCCTTGATTCGGTTTCAACCAATAAACTCGTCATCTGCCACGCTCTCTTCTTCGGGGGGATTCTTTAAAACCTCTTCTAGCTGGGTTATCAGACCAATAGCACGATAGTTTTCCTTAAGCATGGCATATTCCTCTAAAGGTTTCAGCAGCAAAAGAACATCTTTGAAGGATGAAACATGACGTGGCAATTCCACGCTATCAAGGTCTTCCGATTTTGAAGGTGAGGGTCTGGGAAGTTGGATGGTAAGTGGTCCTGAGGGACTTGATTTAATAGAGGTTAAATTTAGTAGAGGAACTTTTTGTATTTGTATTCTAGATGTGTTAGAAGGAGGTGGTGTTGGCGGCGTTAGGCTACCGGCGGTCATAATTCTTAGGGGTGTTGGTGACGGGGTTATTACACTATGGTTGGGTAGTATATAATTGCTGTTATCTTCCACAGTTTCTTCTTTAATGCGAATATTGGGATCCGGTAGTGGAGTTAAACATTCCACATTCTCTTTAGGTGAATTAAGAGCGGTGATCTTTTTTAAATAAACAACTGTGGGTTTTGCTGTCTTGACTGCATCCTTGCGTATTTCTGTACTGACGATCAGGGGTACTTTTCTTATTCCGATATTGTTTTGAAATTTACGCTGTAATTCCGGATCCTGATTGATAGATTCAATTCTACGAATTTTCAAAGGAGGTGGCATCTCCACTGGATGTCTCTCTACACTTATTTCATTTATATCGGGTTTTATATCCTTTTCCTTGCCCTCTCCCTCCTCATCTAAATAGATAATGGAGTTTTGCTGGAACTTTAAACCAGATTCGGTCATACTTTTTCCCGGATATTTGGGTAAGACACGCATTTGTAGAGCCGTTTCTTTGGGTGCCAGCGTAATGGTGTTATCTTTAGTTTTATTCTGCATACGACTGCAATAACTTAAGATATCTTTTAGGTCCAAGCTCAAGGGAGGTTTCTTTCCCGACATAATATCTTTGCCACTATGAAGATGTTGTATAAAAGCCTCGATCCATTGTGTACTGGGTTCAAAATCTTGTACTTTTAGAATTTCATTAAAATCCCGGGCTATTTGGCATAAACTAGTCGAATCCAATCTCATGGACTTATGATGAAACTTAACTCTAAGAACATATTCCTCCAGAGCATCTTGTAAGAATTTCATTTTACGCAAACGCCTCGCCTCATATTCTACATCTTTCTCCTGATCTTTACTGTATTTACTCAGTAAAGCTTTAGTCGTCTTACCTTTGGTACAATAGGCCATGATATCTTTTATATCCAAAGAACTTTGGGGTTTAGTATATATGGCAATTTGTTTGTTGGACAAAGTTATATTATAGGTGGCCTTAAAGATATTCAGCCACTTTTTAGTGGGAGTAAATCCTGGTATTTTTAAAACATCCAGAAACTCCAAAGCCTTATGTCGTATCAATTCCTCAGTTATGGGCAATTTGGCATGATATTGCACCCGCTGTATACACTCGTAAACGCATTCGCCCAGAAATCTCAGTTTTCTTTGCTTCATATCCATTTCGGCATCATCCAATCTCTTTTGGCTAAGGGAAGCTTCATAGAACTCCATGATGGTTGTACGATTTGCGATTATATTTTTAACTTGTTCCCAGCTGCAATTGAACATACGCGCTACCTTCTTGTACATGGGACGCTGATCGTAGGCTTTGATAACGGCTACTCTTTCCTCAAGCGTCAAAATATTGCGAACACGTTGAGAACTGGGTTTGATGGCACTAAGATTGGAGTGGATTAAGTGCTCATAATCAAGCTCCTGAAAAGGGGAAATTCAAATGGATTTAGTTAAAAATAAAGGGATAGAATTAAGTGACTTTAAGGAACTAAAATAGAACTATTTTTGAGGAACTAAAATATGATTTGGAATTGAACTTAAACTGTTTCGGAATTAATTAGAAATGATTCGGAATTGTATCAGAACTGATTTGGAACTGAACTAGAACTGAACTAGAACTGAACTAGAACTGAACTAGAACTGAACTAGAACTGAACTAGAACTGAACTAGAACTGAACTAGAACTGAACTAGAACTGAACTAGAACTGAACTAGAACTGAACTAGAACTGAACTAGAACTGAACTAGAACTGAACTAGAACTGAACTAGAACTGAACTAGAACTGAACTAGAACTGAACTAGAACTGAACTAGAACTGAACTAGAACTGAACTAGAACTGAACTAGAACTGAACTAGAACTGAACTAGAACTGAACTAGAACTGAACTAGAACTGAACTAGAACTGAACTAGAACTGAACTAGAACTGAACTAGAACTGAACTAGAACTGAACTGAACTAGAACTGAACTAGAACTGAACTAGAACTGAACTAGAACTGAACTAGAACTGAACTAGAACTGAACTAGAACTGAACTAGAACTGAACTAGAACTGAACTAGAACTGAAGTAGAACTGAACTAGAACTGAACTAGAACTGAACTAGAACTGAACTAGAACTGAACTAGAACTGAACTAAAACTGAACTAGAACTGAACTAGAACTGAACTAGAACTGAACTAGAACTGAACTAGAACTGAACTAGAACTGAACTAGAACTGAACTAGAACTGAACTAGAACTGAACTAGAACTGAACTAGAACTGAAATAGAACTGAACTAGAACTGAACTAGAACTCAACTAGAACTCAACTAGAACTGAACTAGAACTGAACTAGAACTGAACTAGAACTGAACTAGAACTGAACTAGAACTGAACTAGAACTGAACTAGAACTGAACTAGAACTGAACTAGAACTGAACTAGAACTGAACTAGAACTGAACTAGAACTGAACTAGAACTGAACTAGAACTGAACTAGAACTGAACTAGAACTGAACTAGAACTGAACTAGAACTGAACTAGAACTGAACTAGAACTGAACTAGAACTGAACTAGAACTGAACTAGAACTGAACTAGAACTGAACTAGAACTGAACTAGAACTGAACTAGAACTGAACTAGAACTGAACTAGAACTGAACTAGAACTGAACTAGAACTGAACTAGAACTGAACTAGAACTGAACTAGAACTGAACTAGAACTGAACTAGAACTGAACTAGAAGTGAACTAGAACTGAACAAGAACTGAACTAGCACTGATTTAGATCTGAACTAAAACTGATTTAGAACTAAAGTAGAACTGATTTAGAACTGATTTACAACTGAACTAGAACTGATTTACAACTGAACTAGAACTGAACTAAAACTGATTTAAAACTGATGTAGAACTAGAAACTTGAACCAGATTTGGAATTAAAACGGCAAGTAACTGATTGTGAATTGAACTAAAACTGAAACTGGTTTGAAATTGAACTAGAACTGAAACAGATTTTTAATTGAACTAGAACTAAACAGAACTGAATTGGATCTAAACTAGATTTTATTGAATTTATTAACAAATTACTTTTTTTTATCTTTTTCTACTTCCGTCTTATATTTTTGTTGATCTCTGCATTTTGTTTAAGTGACACACTTTTAATCCGGCTTTAATTAGATTTCAAAATTCCGCCAAAATTTTGTTCAAACTGGTGATCATCATTGATCTTATGTTGGTATCACTTTGTTAACTTTTCATTTAATTTTCTTTAAATTTCAACACTTTTGTTCAATATTTCATTACATTTCTAACTTTTTATTTGAAACTTTTAAATATTTTGTGATATTCATTTTACATTATTGTTATTTTATTTTAAATTTAAACTCACCTGAGCCATATTAGATCAACGACTGACTAAACTGTTTAAAAAGTTGTTAAAAGCAGAATTGATCGCGCTGTGAAACTTGTTGGCAAAATCAACAGCGGCGACGGCCACAACAACCCCAGCTGCAGCGATCGTCGTTGTAGAAACACAGAAAAACTTCAAGCAAACTGAGTCCAGGAATGATTAAAAAACCGGGTAAACTTGTTCCGTTTCATAAAACCAGTTTTGAATAAATTCCAAAAAAAAAAAATGAAAATTATACAACCAGTAAGTCTGTCTGCCTGTCCGTCTGCTGGTTTGGCTTCTGAAAAAAACTTATCGTGGCTCAGTTACAGTAGAGTTGAAATTTCAATATTTGTATGAAATGTTCAAAAACGGCCTCCTCTTGGCTTGAACATGTTGTTGTATTGTGGGTTTTGTTGTTGTTGGTTAAAAACCAGATCCGAAACTATAATAAGAAAGAGTCATAAAACCAGTTTTATATTTTGAAATAAAGTCTTGCGCCAACAAAAACCGAATTGAAATGGAAAAAAACATTTTTTAAAAGGTTTGAATTTAATAAAACCAGTTTGGCAAAAATTCAAGATTTGCCTTGGCGCTGCTTATACAAATGAACAAAAATAAAAAATCCGACCCCTTATTCGTTCCCTAATGCCAAAACTGTTTGTTCAAAAAAAAAAAAATGTTCTTAATATTTAGAAAATGTGTGTGTGTGTGTTAGTGTGCTTTTCCTCTGTTTTGTTTTGGTCTGGCTCTTGCTCAACAGCTGTTTTTCCATCAATGGAAACACAACAAACTCAAAAAACGTGCTAGCTTTTAATAATAACAAAGTAATTGAAGAGAAAGAGGAAGACGCCAAAAGAAAATAACAGGACCGGCAAATTTTAATAGTCATGTATTTGGCGTTTTTTTTTCTTTCTTCTTTTCTGTTTATGTTTACGTTTTCATTATTTGTAGTTTTTTTTTTCTTATTTGCTTTTTCTAGGTTATCATTCATCAGAGATGGGTAATAAGAAAAAGAGTACAATTTGTATCAAAACGTTGATTCTAGGGTAGCCAGATATGAAAGTCCCAAAAAAGTACATTGATGAAAAAAAAGAAGTACAACTAAGTAAAAATACTCTAAGCTGTCCTGGAACTTAAACACCCAATCTAGGGTGTCTAAGGCTTCCATTGCACTATACTCGTGCAGAAGAGCTATAGGAAATACGTGGGGCCTATCCCCTTCTAATACAGCCTGGCTCTTCGAAATGGTTGCTAAACCCATTCTCATGTACGGCGCTCTTGTCTGGTGGCCTGCCCTAAACAAGGCTAATCAGCGAGGACTTTTTGTTAAGATCTTTAGATCTGCTGCTCTCATGATTACGGGTGCTTTAAGGACTACTCCTTCAAAGGCACTCTTTACTATGCTTAATTGGCTTCCGGCTGAGCTAATGGCCCAATTAGTAGCCCTCAACTCAGCTATCAGGTTAAAAACCACCGGTGAATGGTCTACTTCGTCTCTAGGCCACACCACTATTCTGGATAAACTTAATCTCCCTGATAATATAGACTACTGTATTCCCTCACCCGCTTTCGAGCAATTCTTCACTGTGGATATCTCAGGGGCCCATAACGCTTTTAGTGAAGAGACCCTGGTTATCTATTCGGATGGATCCAAATCGTCACGTGTTGTGGGTGGGGGCTTCTTTATCCCATCATTTGGGATTAAAGTGAAATTCAAGCTCCCAAAACAATGTAGCATTCTTCAAGCTGAAATTTCAGCTATTTATAGGGCGAGCAAGTGACTCACGTACCACCGAGTATATCCTAACGATATTCGTTTCTGTACAGATAGTCTTGCCGCCATTCATTCCCTTTCATCGGTCTACACGACATCCGTTCTTACCCGTGAATGCCGGGCGTCTCTAAATGAGATGGCGAGACATTCCAACATTGAACTTTTCTGGGTACGTAGTCATAGTAATGTACCAGGCAACATCATAGCGGATAACCTAGCAAAAGATGGTGCTCTTCTTAGTCATGAAAACACTGATCAATTCATAGGTATTCCGCTCTCAGCATGCAAATTGCTTATAAAGCAGTTTATTTTTAGGTCCGCACAGACCAACTGGTCCACAGAAAGTACCTGTACGATCTCCAGACTTACATGGCCAACTTACGACAGTAAGCGCTCTGCAATCCTGGTCAGCTTTTCGCGCCATAGACTTCGCACCCTTATTTCAGTACTCACAGGACACTGTCTTATAGGTATACATGCTAGAAGACTTAATCTTCAAAGCAATGACTACTGCAGAAGTTGTCACAATGCAGAGGAGGAAGAAACAATATCCCACTTCCTCTGTCACTGCCCAGCACTTGCTGAACTTAGAACCCTCCATCTAGGATTCCCATTTCTGCACGATCTATCAGAGATCTCGAACATCAATATTCGTAAAATAGGCTCTTTTATCGGTGCATCTGGCTGGCTCTAACTGAGCCTCTTACACTCGGTAGTTTTAAGAATTTAATTTTCTCTATCCTTGCAGGAATTACAAAGGGACCTCTTTATGGACCCAAGTGAGGTGGACCTTACAGTCTGCATCCTGCCTAACCTAACCTAACCTAAGTAAAAATAAGATTCATTGCTTCTTTAAGAAAACACATTGAAATTCATGGTATATTTTCTCGAAATTGCCTCATATCAAAATTTAAGAATTTTCAGTAGAGGCAAAATCAAATTTTCTTTTCATATTGAGGTCACCATATTCATACCCTTCACCACCATAGGTGGAAAGGGTATATTAGGTTTGTGCTGATATTTGTAAAGCAAAGAAATATTGGTCTGAGACCCACCTTTTAGTATACTAATCGACTCCGAATCACCCCCTGAGTTGTTTTAACGATGTCCGAACTGGATGGCCGGCTATCCATGTAAGCTTGTTATCATTGTACAGGCCGAAAATTTAAAGATAATTTCATGAAATTTTACACAGGCTCATATTTTGGTCCAGGGATGATCCCTAAACTTTTTTGGCAAAATCGGATTACTATTTCGGGTACCTCCCATAGGGATGCCTTCACTGAATAGAGTCTTTAGTCCTTTACAGCCACAAATTTAGTTGTATCGGGTTATCCATTTTGCGGTTTCAAAAGCTAACGTAAATGAAACATATACAAAAAAGTTCTATAGTCGGTCAAGCCCGACCATACGATACCCTTCACCACTAAGGTCAAAGTTATTATTTTTCCTGTATAATGACAAATATTTGCTAAATTTTGCCATCATACAAAAATTTTCTCAAAACTTATATAGGTATTTAAGCTGTTTTCGTCATTTGGACTTATATGAGAGCTAGGGTCAAATGTGGACCGATTATCTCGAAATTTAGCAAATTGATTACAGTTGCTACAATTATGTCCCATTTAGTACATTCTGACAAGACATTTTTTCAAATGTATACCGATTTCAACGAAATTTGGTACAGTGATTTTGGTTTACACAAGCAGTATTTGTTTTAAATTTTATGAAAAAATATTTATATTTGTGGCCAAAATATCAATTCCGGGAAGTGGGACCTATGGGAGGTACCATAAATAATTGACCGATTTTGACGAATTTCAATAGCCATGGTCCCACTATAAAAAAAGTTATCAGTGCCAAATTTCAGCCAATTATCTTTAGAATTGCGAACTGTACTTTGATTACATGGTTTACATGGGGATCCAGCCAGGCAGACAGACGGACGAACATCACAAAATCGATGGTCTAAGACAAATATTTCTATGCGTTACATACATCAGCACAAACTGTTTTCGGCAATAGATATAAGTCCGTCCGCTTGGTGAACGGCTGGCTGATTGGACGCCCATGTAATCGATGTAATCAAAGTACAGGTCGCAATTCTAAAGATAATTTGATGAAATTTGGTACAGATCATTTTTTTGATAGTGGAACCATGGCTATTGAAATTCGTCAAAATCGGTCCCACTTTCCGGAATTGATATTTTGGCCACAAATATCAATATTTTTTCATGAAATTTAAAACAAATATCACTGTACCAAATCTCGTTGAAATCGGTCCACATTTTACCATAGCTCCTATACAAACTCTTCTGTCAAAACACACTAAATGAGACAAAAATCACTAAAACGCTCGTAAATCTAAAGATAATGATAATTTCAAGTTTATTTTTTGCACACATAATTTTTGTAACAACTGTAAACAATTTGCCAAATTTCGAGATAATCGGCCCACATTTGACCCTAGCTCTCATATAAGTCCAAATGACGGAAACAGTTTAAATGTATAAGTCTTGAGAAAATGTTTGTATGAAGGCAAATTTAGCAAATATTTTCTTTATACAGGAAAAAGAGCATCTTTGACCTTAGTTGTGAAGGGTTTCGTATGGTCGGGCTTGACCGACTATAGCTCCTTCTTACTTGTTTTTTTTTTTTAAATTGTTCTATTAAAAATTTTTCTTTAAAAAATTTCTTTAAAAATTTCTATAAACTATTTTTTTTATAAAAAATTTCAATAGAAAATTTTTCTATAAAAAATTTCTATAGAAAATTTTTCTATAAAAAATTTCTATAGAAAATTTTTCTATAAAAAATTTCTACAAAAAAATTTTCTATAAAAAATTTTTGTAGAAAATTTTACAGAAAATTTTATGTTTCTTTAAAAAATTGTTCTATTAAGAATTTTTCTGTAGAAAATGTTTCTATAAAATATTTAGAATTTTTTTATAGAAAAATTTAGAAAATTTTTCTATAAAAAATTTCTATAGAAAATTTTCTATATAAAATTTTTCTATAAAAAATTTCTATAAAAAATTTCTATAGAAAATTTGTTTATAAAAAAATTTTATAGAAAATTTAATTTTAATTTTTTATAGAAATTTAATTTAATTTAATATAGAAAATTCAAAAAATTTCTATAAAAAATTTGTTTATAAAAAATTTCTATAAAAAATATCTGTAGAATTTTTTTTATGAAAAATTTAGTTTAGATTTTTTTTTAATTTCTATCAAAAAGTTTTTTTTTTTTAAATTTCTATAGATAATTTTTCTTTAAAAAATATTTATAGACATTTTATTTTTTTTTTCTAAAAAATTTATATTAAAAAATTTTCTATAAAAAATTTTTCTATGAAAAGTTATTCTATGAAAAATTTTTCTATAAAAATTTTTTCTTTAAAAAATTGTTTTATTAAAATTTTTTTATTAGAAAATGTTTTTTATGGAAAAAAATTAAGTTTAGAATTTTTGTTTTAAATTTCTAACGAAAAGTTTTCTTTTAAAAATTTCTATAGATATTTTTTCCCAAAAATTTTATATTCAAAATTTTTCTGTAACAAAATTTCCATAAAAAACTTTTCTAAAAAAAAATTCTATAAACATTTTTTTTTAAAAATTGTTCTATTAAAATTTTTTTTTTAGAAAATTTTTCTATAAAAAATTTCTATAGAAGATTTTATTTAAAAAAATTTCCTCAAAAATAAAGAATATTCGCATTTGATCCCAAATCTGTTACATTTATTTATTAATGCAAGAACCAATTTATTGATAAAAAGCCAAAAAAATTTTTGCGGAGAAACCAAAATTCCTCTATAGAAAATTTTTCTATAAAAAGTTTCTATAGAAAAGTTTTCTATTAAATTTTTTTTAAGAAATTTTTATAGACAATTTTCTATAAAAATTTCCGTATAAAATTTTTCTATAAAGAATTTCTATAGAAAATTTTTCATTAAAAAATTTCTATAGAAAATTTTTCTAAAAAAAATTCTATAAAAAATGTTTCTTTAAAAAATTGTTTTATTAAAAATTTTTTTTTAGAAAATTTTTCTATAAAAAATTTTTATAGAAAATTTTTCTATAAAAAATTTCTATAGAAAACTTTTCTATAAAAAATTTCTGTAGGAAATTTTTCTATAAAAAATTTCAATAGAAAATTTTTTTATAAAAAATTTCTATAGAAAATTTTTCTATAAAAAATTTCTATAGAAAATTTTTCTATAAAAAATTTCTATAGAAAATTTTTCTATAAAAAATTTCTATAGAAAATTTTTCTATAAAAAATTTCTATAGAAAATTTTTCTATAAAAAATTTCTATAGAAAATTTTTCTATAAAAAATTTCTATACAAAATTTTTCTATAAAAAATTTCTATAGAAAATTTTTATATAAAAAATTTCTATAGAAAATTTTTCTATAAAAAATTTCAATAGAAAATTTTTTTATAAAAAATTTCTATTGAAAATTTTTCTATAAAAAATTTCTATAGAAAATTTTTCTATAAAAAATTTCTATAGAAAATTTTTCTATAAAAAATTTCTATAGAAAATTTTTCTATAAAAAATTTCTATAGAAAATTTTTCTATAAAAAATTTCTATAGAAAATTTTTCTATAAAAAATTACTATAGAAAATTTTTCTATAAAAAATTTCCATAGAAAATTTTTCTATAAAAAATTTCCATAGAAAATTTTTCTATAAAAAATTTCTATAGAAAATTTTTCTATAAAAAATTTCTATAGAAAATTTTTCTAAAAAAATTTTTATAGAAAATGTTTCTAAAAAAAATTTCTATAGAAAATGTTTCTATTAAAAATTTCTATAGAAAATTTTTCTATAAAAAATTTCTATAGAAAATGTTTCTATAAAAAAATTTTCTATACAAAATTTCTATAGGAAATTTTTCTATAAAAAATTTCAATAGAAAATTTTCTATACAAAATTTCTATAGAAAATTTTTCTATAAAAAGTTTTTCTATAGAAAATTTTTCTATAAATAATTTATATAGAAAAATTTTAAATTTTTTTTGGAATTAATTATCTAGTCTAGGGATCGTTTCTAGAACCCAAGTGACGCTGACTTAACATCGGCTGCGTATAGTCGAGCTTGACTGTCTTTTCTGTTTAAATTTTAGAAATTTAGATTGATGAAAAAAATAATTTTGGGTGTTTTTGAACTTACGGGACCATAACACATAAAATATAGTTGAGCTAAAATCAAGTTTTATCTGTTGACCAGTGTAATTTATTGATAAGGTGCATTTTAGTACTTATTAGTACCACCTAAAGTACCATAATATAGTTTCATCGCTGTTACCAATCGAAATACAAATATTTATTTTTGCTGGTTGGTATAAGCCCCCAAAGTTATGTGAAACAATTTTGTGTGACGTAGTAAAAAATATCAAAATCTAATAGAATGCACATTTTAACACATACACACACTTTCCCCACCCCCCCCCTCTCTCTCTCACTTACCCACAATTTAAAAATAAACTGAGTTTATAAATAGCAATTTTTTTATGTAGTATTTACTTATTATTCAGCAAAAAATAAAAAATTATTTCCACTTTATCAAAGATGTTTTTCCCGTCAAAGCTAAAATACAACTGAGACACAATAACCAGCAAAGAGATGTTTTTTACATGACAAAGAGAGACAATGTTTTAACGAAATACTCATTTAGAGCAAACTCTTGCTCTAAATTGGGAAAAACTCTCTCACTCTCTGTATGGTTAAAAAATTTACTCTGAATTAAATAGATTTTCTTTGTTTGCTGTTAAATAAGTGGGAAAGAATTTAATAAACAAAGTCATTCCGATGTTTTATCAGATAAATGAAATTTTTTGATATAGTATTTTTCTATACTTGTAGTACAAAATTTTCCGTATAGTACATTTGCGTCATAATTTATTTCGAAACCCATCAAAACTGACCCATCTACCTTTAAACTTTAAAACAAGATCTGGTTAACATTCCTTAGCTATTTTCAAACGTGATCGTTATAATTGGGCCATTCAAAAAACAAACGATCATGACTTCAGAATTCACTAGCGATGGCTTAAATGATGTGTGACTTTGTAATTAATTTTTGTGAAACAGTTTTGATCTTTTATAAAAGTAAAACGAGTTTCAATTAATTTTATAGTTTAACAATTTTTAAACGCGTTTCCAAAGCTTTTGAGCATTGACACTAAGATCTTGCTTGGATACAGTGGAGCTGATAAATTCATATGTATTTGGAAATTATTTACATAGTCATTCATACCCTATATGTATGTGTATTTCAAAATATACATACAAGGTAGGTAATCTACATTATCGTGTAGAATACTTTAGTGGGGCGGGCATAAAACGTAAAGAAACGATCTGGCTGATATTTTCAAAAGAGAATTGCTGTCTCTCAAGCAAAGCAATATTTTAGATTAATTTACTTTCTTCATTTTTTTTTGTTAAAAATATGAAAGGTATGCTTTGCATTTGGAGAAATGAAGTGTCAGTTTTGAATGGAAGTTTCCATTTCGGATATTTTATTATAACACTGGACAACAGTGATACATTTTAGTTGAACTATTTTTATACCCACCACCAAAAAGAATGAGGGGTATATTGAGATTGTCATTCCGTTTGTAACTTTCTTAATATTGGCCCAAAAACCAAAAGGGATACATACATATAAAGACTTTATTTTGAATGTGGAATAAGTCCATATTCCAAAAAAATTGAATTAATGATGGGGAAAGGTTCCGCAATTGTTTATCTTACTACGCGAAAAATGATTAATTTTAAATTTACAAAACTTACTAAAATATTGATAGTCAAACATTTTGTAGTTAACGATTTGATACAAATTTTTATTTTGAAAATGGTTTAAGTCCCATATATTTTTCAAAAAATTATTCAAACAAAATAAAAATTTTAAATATAGGAAATTTTTCAAAAATTTACTTTTTATAGGAAATTTTTCAAAAATTTACTTTTTATAGGAAATTTTTCAAAAATTTACTTTTTAAGGAAATTTTTCAAAAATTTACTTTTTATAGGAAAATTTTCAAAAATTTACTTTTTATAGGAAATTTTTCAAAAATTTACTTTTTATAGGAAATTTTTCAAAAATTTACTTTTTATAGGAAATTTTTTAAAAATTTACTTTTTATAGGAAATTTTTCAAAAATTTACTTTTTATAGGAAATTTTTGCAAAAATTTACTTTTTATAGGAAATTTTTCAAAAATTTACTTTTTATAGGAAATTTTTCAAAAATTTACTTTTTATAGGAAATTTTTCAAAAATTTACTTTTTATAGGAAATTTTTCAAAAATTTACTTTTTATAGGAAGTTTTTCAAAAATTTACTTTTTTTTAGGAAATTTTTCAAAAATTTACTTTTTATAGGAAATTTTTCAAAAATTTACTTTCTATAGAAAATTTTTCAAAAATTTACTTTTTATAGGAAATTTTTCAAAAATTTACTTTTTATAGGAAATTTTTCAAAAATTTACTTTCTATAGAAAATTTTTCAAAAATTTACTTTTTATAGGAAATTTTTCAAAAATTTACTTTTTATAGGAAGTTTTTCAAAAATTTACTTTTTTTAGGAAATTTTTCAAAAATTTACTTTTTATAGGAAATTTTTCAAAAATTTACTTTCTATAGAAAATTTTTCAAAAATCTACTTTTTATAGGAAATTTTTCAAAAATTTACTTTTTATAGGAAATTTTTCAAAAATTTACTTTTTATAGGAAGTTTTTCAAAAATTTACTTTTTTTAGGAAATTTTTCAAAAATTTACTTTTTATAGGAAATTTTTCAAAAATTTACTTTCTATAGAAAATTTTTCAAAAATTTACTTTTTATAGGAAATTTTTCAAAAATTTACTTTTTATAGGAAATTTTTCAAAAATTTACTTTCTATAGAAAATTTTTCAAAAATTTACTTTTTATAGGAAATTTTTCAAAAATTTACTTTTTATAGAAAATTTTTCAAAAATTTACTTTTTATAGGAAATTTTTCAAAAATTTACTTTTTATAGGAAATTTTTCAAAAATTTACTTTTGAAATGATAACCAGTTTTTTCTTGCCTATAATTGAAGAAATGAATGCGGAGGGCATGTGGTTTCAACAAGACGGCGCCGCATGTCATACAGCCAGAGCAAAACAATTCAATTGCTACATCAGTTATTTCCCGGTCGTGTTATTTCGCGTTTTGGAGAACAGAATTGGCCGACTAGATCGTGCGATTTAACACCTTTAGATTTTTTTTGTCTTTGGGGTTTTTTGAAGTCGATGGTGTACGCGATGAAGATGACTCAAGCCTTAAAAGTGGAAATTGGACGCTGCATTAATGAAGGTCATTGAAAATTTCATTAAAAGATCGCATGTGTGCCAGCAAAGCCGCGGCGTCCACCTGCACGATATCTTGTTCCATACATAACCTCATTTTGTCTACTTTACGATATAATAAAGTTTATTTATATAGAATGGCTATCTCGAAATCGACTCTAACGATTTTGACAAAATTAAGACACTGGATACCTTGTTTTTTACCGTATATATCGAATATGAAGGAACTTTTGGAAGTTTTACCGCTAAGGGGGTAAAAACGGGGAAGAAAGGGGAAAATATTAAAAACGTTATATCTCCTTAAGTAATAGGTATAGACCTGCTCTAAAAATAAGCCAACAGGTGTTTGGTACTTTTTTGAACCTAAGTCCGATAGGGGGGAGAGGGGGAAGGGTGAAAATAGATTTTTTGGTACTTTTTTCAAACCATTCTTATTTTTTAAACCAAACAATATAGAAAGGAACTTTGTACTGCAGTTAATAGATATGAAAGATATATTCAACACATATTTGGTACTTTTTTGGTTTTGGGGCCAAAATGGGTAAAAAAGGGATAAAATGATAACTAATCATCTCAAAAAGTAATATCAATAGGAACATTATGTTAACTGCGTTTTAATAAAATGTACCGAAATCAATTGGTGCCAAATATACATGTGGAACTTTTTTGAAATAAGGGGATAAAAAGAGAAGAAATTGGTAATGTCATAACTTTTAAACAAATGAATGTTTGTCTGTATGTTCTTTAATAAACTATACATTTGATCATATTGTGGCCTTTAGAGAAGATGTTGCGGATAAGCCGGCAAAGGTTTTTAAGTTGGTAAAACTAATTTCCCACAGGTGGCGCCACTGAAAATTACTAAAAATTCATTAATTCATTAAATCGTAAACTGTGCATTTGATTATGCTATGATCTTTGGCAAAGTTGCAGCGCATACGCCGGCGAAGGTTTCTTAGTTGGTGCGAACAATTTCTGACAGGTGACGCTACTGAAAATTACTCAAACTGAGTTAAATCGTAAACTGTGTATTTGATCATGCTATGATCTTTAGCAAAGTTGTTCCACATGAGCCAACGAAGGTTTCTTATATTGATATGAACAATTCCCGATAGGTGGCGCTACTGAAAACTTCTCAAAATGAATTTAATCGTAAACTGTGCATTTGATCGGCCTATAATCTTTAGCAAAGTTGTTGCGCATGAGTCGACGGAGGTTTCTAAGTTGTTATGACCAATTTCCAAAATTGTTCAAAATGAATTAACACGTTCACGCCGGCGTGTGCCACCGGTGGCTCGCACATGTCTGCCTGATCGGGCGGCGCGTACCACCGGTGGTTCGCATATGATTGTACTACCAATCAGTGTGCATCACCAAATAACATAACCACAATAGCATCGAAAGAAAAGTGCAGACCCATGGAGACCGTTTTCCCGTGCGATAATCTTTTGTTGAAACATTTAGTTAGGCCCCGTCCGATGGAACAAAAAGCTTTCAGCGCAACCGCCTATGGGCGCGAAACATGAATTGCAGTGCCGGAGTGAACGTGTTAAAGTGTAAACTATGTATTTGATCATGTTTTGATCGGACAAAATTAATAAAATGATTCAAAATTAATTACACAAATAATGTCTTTCCTCTAAATTTATTTTAGTACTTTATAAAATAAAATATATGAAAACTTCAAAATTTGCCTCGAAATGCTTATCGTAAAGCCCCGAGCAAGGCTCGGTCTACCAGGTACTATATATATGAAATTCTGTCTGTCCGTCGTTCTGTCGGCCTGTCTATCCGTTAAAGCCAAAAGGCATATACATACATATCAAATTCTAAGACGATTAAGCGTTGACCGTCTGTCTATCTGTATGTCCGTTAGTCTGTTGAAGACATAATAAGCCCTAAACCAAAGGAGCTAGGTCACTGAAACTTGGCAAAAATATTCTTTATTTCTTGGAAAATTTTGGTATTGAAATTGGACTAAATCGGTTTATATTTGACTATTGCTTCCGTATAACTTCGCCTAGGCTAATCGCTTGTTTGCTAATAAATGATAAATTAGAACAGATATGATAAGTTAAGAGAAGTTTTACATAAGCACTAGATAGCATATGCAATTTTATCGAAATCAGTTCAGATTTAACAATAGCTCATATACAAAACACTTACGGAAACAATCTAAATTCCACCGAAAATAAACTTAAATGCCAATAAATGATAAACTATAATAGCTACGGCCACTAAATTTAGGAAGTTTTATGTCAATGGTCAACCAGTGTGTAAAATTTTGTCACAATCGTTCACCATTTGACCATAGCTCCCATATACTTAGGGAACTACAAAAATATCAAAAAAATTGGGGGTTTCGGTCCATCTATCCATCAAATAAAAGCGCTATAGCACCTTAACGAAAAGAGCTAGAGGGACAAATTTAACAAAAGTAATATCGTAAATACTTTAAAAAGTTGTGTATTGAAAATGGACGAAATCGGTTCATATTTAGTTAGAGCTCCCATATAACCCCGTTCCGGATATTTTAGAGACATTTGGCTGTTTTAGTACCATTCTAATTCATTCATATAAATTGAGAAATTTACTTTGATTAGCATTATCGGGACTCTACTGTATATGACTTATAACATTAAATCGGAATAGAAATAGTAGTAAAACATGCGATGCGTCAAACATTTGAGCGACACGACAAGTTTTTCTAAAATTCTTAGACATTTTTCTAAGGAAAACGAAATTTTCGAGAGTTCTTAAATGAAAATCATTTTCTATTATGAATCCATAAATGTACGATAACGTAACTACCTTAGTCCAAAGTTACCCAAACTCACCCAATTGAGTTTCCCTTCACTTTTTTGGTTTGAGTCTTTAATAAATTGAGAGAGTGATTTCTCCTTATACTCAAAATTACACAGACTTTTTTTTGGGTAAATTTGGGTAACTCCTAAATTATTCTCATTTGTCCGAACTTACCCAAAATGCTGATAAATTGAATACAATTGTAATGGGTATGACGACTTAATATAGAATAGAGAAGTTTTATGCAACTATTGGTCAGTATATCAAATTTTATTGGAATCGGTCCATATTTGACAGTAGCTTTCATATAAAAACAAGTAAGAAAGCGCTATAGTCGGTCAAGCCGACCATACGATACCCTTCACCACTAAGGTCAAAGGTGTTATTTTTCCTGTGTAAAGACAAATATTTGCTAAATTTTGCAATCATACAAACATTTTCTCAAAACGTATATATTCAACCTGTTTCCGTCATTTGGACTTATATGAGAGCTACGGTCAAATGTGGACCGATTATCTCGAAATTTGGCAAATTGATTACAGTTGTTACAAAAATTATGTATGCAAAAAAAAAACTCAAAATTTCCATTATCTTTAGATTTACGAGCGTTTTAGTGATTTTTTGTCTCATTTAGTGCGTTTTTAAAGAAGAATTTGTATGGGAGCTATGGTCAAATGTGAACCGATTTCAACAAAATTTGGTACAGTGATTTTAGTTGACAAAAGCAGTATTTGTTTTAAATTTCATGAAAAAATATTGATATTTGAGGCCAATATAGCAATTCCGGGAAGTGGGACCTATGGGAGGTACCATAAATAATGGACCGATTTTGACCAATTTCAATAGCCATGGTCCCATTATCAAAAAAATGATCTGTGCCAAATTTCATCAAATTATCTTTAGAATTGCGACCTGTAGTTTGATTACAAGGTTTACATGGGGGTCCAGCCGTCCAGCCAGCCAGACGGACGGACGGACATCGCTAAATCGACTCAGAAAGTGATTCTAAGCCTATTGGTATACTAAAAGGTGGGTCTAAGACAAATATTTCTATGCGTTACAAACATCAGCACAAACTTATAATACCCTTTCCACCTATGGTGGTGAAGGGTATAATAAAAAACACTCCCGGAAACCGAAAAAAATGTAGCTAAAGCCAGTTAAAAGCTATTAAATTAAAAACTATGCAGCTATGGCCACTAAATTTTGCAAGAATAGGCTCTATATAAAAACCAGCCAGTGTGTAAATTTTTTTTTACAATCGGTCAACATTTGGCTATAATTCTTATATAAGATTCGGCACAGCCGCATATAACACTGTTACTTGTTTATAAAGTCCGATCATCAAACTTCAATTATGTTCTGATATTTTAGAGACATTTGGCTGTTTCAGTACCATTCTAATTCATTCATATAAATTGAGAAATTTACTTTGATTAGCATATCGGGACTCTACTGTATATGACTTATAACATTTATTCGGAATAGAAATAGTAGTAAAACATGCGATGCGTCAAACATTTGAGTGACACGCTAAGTTTTTCTAAAATTCTTAGACATTCTTCTAAGGAAAACGAAATTTTCGAGAGTTCTTAAATGAAAATCATTTTCTATTATGAATCCATAAATGTACGATAACGAAACTACCTTAGTCCAAAGTTACCCAAACTCACCCAATTGAGTTTCCCTACACTTTTTTGGTTTGAGTCTTTACTAAATTGAGAGAGTGATTTCATTTCTCCTTATATTCAAAATTACACAGACTTTTTTGGGTAAATTTGGGTAACTCCTAAATTATTCTCATTTGTCCGAACTTACCCAAAAAGTAAAGAAACGCAACTAATATTAATCCATTTTGATATTTGTATACTTACTCTGATTTTTAATATAGAAGATCTTTTGAATTTCACTTTTAACCAGTTTTTTTTTTCATTTTTTAGTTACCGATTTTACACTTGCGGGTAAAAGGTAAGTACATTTTATTAAAAAAATAATTATATATATTTACATAAATATCTCTAGAGATACTTTATTTATAAGTTTAATGACTAAAAATTTGATTTTTAATTAAAAACTAAAATTAACTATAAATAAGATTTGAAAAAAAAAAAAAAAATTCAGTGGAATGTTAAAGCACATTTAAAACAATGTAACTACGAAGGAAAATTTAACAGGAATGAAGATCGGAATATTTTTAAAAAAGCTTTGTCTACTCAATTAGTTTTGCTTTTTTTCTGAAAAACTTGCTCCAATTGACCCAATAAACCAATGGCCCGAAAGTTATCATGCAGCATGGCAAATTCCTCCAGAACTTTGACATGTCTCAGAGCCTCTTCAACCGATTCAATATCGGGCAGGGGAGAAGAGGCACGACGCTTTTGAGCTGGAGGTTTTTGGTTTTGTATGGGATTTTTACGTTGAGGCATAACATTGGCCTTGGGAGGCGAATCATATGACAGCTTCTTTAGTTCCTCATCCTCTAGTTCATCTTCGATTTCATAAATAATCTTGGGCTCCAGGCTATTGTGAATGATGTTGGTATCATTGTGATTGCCATTGACATCTTGTTTGTTCAAAGATTTACGATTGTAAGACTGAGGCGTTTGACCCTGTTCCTGTTCCATGCGACTTACATATTGGATCATATCAATGGCACTTAAATGTGGCCTCTTGGCCTCAGTTAAGACAATATTATTGCGTAATGTCTGTATATCAAAAGCGGGTATGCCATAGGTGGCCTTGAAATCTTGCAACCAATAATTGGTGGGCTGAAAATTCTCCACTGCTATGCATTC
Organism: Stomorhina lunata; assembly: GCA_933228675.1. Taxonomy (NCBI): domain Eukaryota; kingdom Metazoa; phylum Arthropoda; class Insecta; order Diptera; family Rhiniidae; genus Stomorhina; species Stomorhina lunata. Next base: position 43,485,320 of record OW121742.1, on the reverse strand, counting down.
CTTGATCTGTAAAGCTTTCTGCCTCACCTTTTCGTCATCTATATTGTAATTGAAATACAAGACCCTTTGGATATACTCATACATCACCTTGCCCAAAAAGACTATTTTCTCTTGGCGCTTTTGCAAAACATCATCACGGACGTTGGGATCCTTCTGATGGGGACTCCCCGCCCCGCTGGTTTTATATTGTTGCAAAATCGTCTCCCGATTGAGTAGAATATTTTTGATCTGCTTTGAACTGCACTCAAATTTTTGGGCTAAACTTTGAAGACTAGGTCTGGTAAGATGACGATCATATTCCCTCAAGACTTCTATGCGATCGGCTAAACTCAAGATATTACGAGTTTTATACTCGTTATAGATATGAGGGGCATAATGTTCCTCCATGTTTGAATATCTATCACCAAGTTTTCGCTATGACTGTTACGGCACTGGCCAAGTAGATATTCTTGAAAGCAAGATCCAACAGCAAACACACAATAAAAATTATTTATAGCAGTTGTTTGTTGGTGTATGTGAGCGATCGTTTGGTTATTTTTGTTTTTAAATGCTAGACGTCAGTTACTTTTGAAACGCGTTCACAGCTAAGGCCTTTACTAATAATGTTGGAATATATAAGCAAGCACACACGATTTTAACTAGAGGCTATGCCAGCACAACGGACGTTTCTCAAAACACACAACCTTTCCGAGTTAATAACAGCTAGAGACTGAAAATGATCGTTAATGAGTTTGTCTTACTTACACTCATACACGATCATTCAACGAACGTTAAATCGGTCTTTTGTTTATTTGCTCACTGGCCTCAGTTACTCTCCCAGGCGCTTTTACTCGGCTCTGGCGAGTGTTCGCAAAACATGAAGGCAGCCAGCCAAGCAAGCAAGCAAGCACAAAGTTCGACTTTGTTCATTGCTAGAGCTGTGCGATCTGAAAAGCTTTTAAAGCATTTTTATCAACTCTGTTAAGGCAGCCTATGGCTGTCGGATGACAAGTCTACTCGTGTGAAGGGAAAGAAAGACTTGCAAGACTTTTTAAATTAAAAAATTTCAAAACATTTTTTTTTGCTTTTTTGTTGTTGTTTTTCCAAAGCCAAATGAAAGTTCAACAAGTGGTTTTTTCGCTTTGCTGCTTAGCTGCTTCCCCCTGATCAATGTGGCTTCCGTTTATAGTCATGATGATGACGATGACGATAGCGTGTTGATCATCATGGTCGTTCACTTTAATGATTCTAGACAATACGCAAAGCATGAGGGAGGGAAATACAGATAAATTTGTATAAAAGTAATATGGGACACAATAAAACCTCAAAATTAGTTTCAAATTTTAGCGTTTCGGTTACACATTTAAGCATTTTTTACCACTGGAAAAAAAATGCATTTCCCTCCAACTTTATTTGTATTTATCTCTGCCCCTCTCTTTCTTTTTGGATGGCCTTTGCTCTGAGAATTCTCTGCTTTTGTTGAGAATTTCGTTATCTTTCGTTGTTATCGATCGTTTTTAATGCTTTCGTAGTGCCAGGCATTTTTTCGATCTGTCTTTTCGTCTACCTCTCTCTCTTTTTCTGTATAGGCTAGAGTGAGTCTTGGAAACTTCGTAGGTAGGTTTGATCGAGCTGTTTGTTTAATGAACGACCCTAGAGTTTCTACTTTTTTTTCTTTTGTATGTATACTTTTTTGTGCTGGTTTGTTTTTCTGTTTAAATTGCTTGAATGACGCCATATTTGAGGGGCTAAGTATAGAGAGTACAAAGCTTTGTTTGGTTTTATTTAGGGCGCAGTAGTTGGTTGCTTGGCAACTATAGCATGTGAAAGCTCTTGAGATAATGCTAATGGAAATAGTATACATACAGAATTTAGAAAAAACTTGTATACCCTACAAAATCATTGATATGGTCGATATAAGTTTTGAGTATATTTTTCAGTCGGTTTAACGCTTGTAATTTTGCAGATAATATTATTAAGTATTAAGGAATTTCAGACATCCCAGAAATCCAATCTGAAAACGTCAAAAGACGAATTTTACGATGTATTAAGCAGTTGGATGAACAGTTATGTACATAATTGTGACATTACTATGATACTGGGCGACATTAACGCCAAAGTTGGCTCAAACAACACCGATTTGGAGCACTACATTGGTAAGCACGGTGTCGAAGTAAGAAACGACAACGGAGAAAGATTAATCGAACTATGCTGTGAAAGGAACAATTTTTCCTCATAAGCTCCACCATAAAATAACTTGGATATCGACGAACGGTGTCACTAAGAACGAAATTGATCACATTTTGATTAACTCTAAGTGGCGATCAGCTTTACTTGATGTACGCTAGAGGCGCGGAGCAGATATAAACAGCGACCACCACTTAGTCATATCTAAAGTTCGATTAAAAGTAGTGGCTCAGAAACAGCAAAAGCCGATCGGAAAATTGTTGTTGGGAAACTGGGGCTAAGTATAGAGAGTACAAAGCTTTGTTTGTTTTTTTTTTAATTGAGGACCTGCACTCAGGGGATGACCCCTACTTATGCGATGCATTGTGTTGGAACTAGGAAAATAGGTTATGGGAAGGAGGATAGATAGAGTAGTGTTTGTGGACATTTGATTTGAATTTACCTATATTGCAACTGGCAGGAAAAACTTCTGCGTGGAGAGAATTCCACATACGAACTGTACGGCTAAAGAACGAATTTTCTCTGTAGTGTGTTGTTCGGTCTACCGGCCAATCGACCACAAAGGAATGAGCCCTAGCAGAATGACGTGTATATACAGAATTAAGAAAAAACTTGTATACCCTACAAAATCACTGATATGGTCGATATAAGTTTTGAGTATATTTTTCAGTCGGTTAAACGCTTGTAATTTTGCAGATAATATCATTAAGTATTAAGGAATTTGGATATCGCTGCCAACCAGAATATTGAAACCTATTGGAAAGATGTAAGATGTGCCTTAATTGAAACTTCTGTCAGCGTAATCGGTTATAAAAGAAAGTCTACCAAGCCTTGGATTTCTAATAAAACGTAGCAGTTAATTGAAGAAAGAAAGCGAGCCAAAGTTAAAACAAATGATGCCAAAACCCCTCTAAGAGAAGCAAGAAAGGCAGCGTGAATACCAGCAAGCAAATCGAAAAGTTAAGCGTAGTGCAAGGGAAGATAAGCTACAGAAGCCCCAATAGCCAGTGAAACCGGTCGGTCCAAGGACCAAAGAAATAGCTGGCCATAACCACTACAACTTGAAGCCATTAATGAACGAGCAGTGCGATTTGATCTACGCTAAAGATCAACAGATGAAAGTGTGGTAAGACTATTACTCAAAATTGTTGTCAGCCAATCCAGCTGAATACTCCAAAATATGTGATTGCGAGCCTATGCGTCACATAAATAATATTAATAATGAGTTTGATACGTTACCACCAACATCCCAAGAAGGCTAAAATCCGGTAAGTCCACAGGTCCTGATGGGATACCATCCGAATTACTAAAAGTTAACATAGCTTTATCAACAATGTTGTTAAAGCCTCTAATAACGAAGTATTGGTCGGAAGAAAGATTGCCGAATGATCTCAGAGAAGGTCTTATTATAAAACTGCCAGAAAAAAGGAAATTTGCAGGACTGTTCAAATTGGAGGGGTATTACCCTTCTTAATATGGTAAACAAAGTTATAGCCCATATTTTACACAGCCGTATAGCGACCATTGTCGAACCACAGTTAAGACGCGAACAAGCAGGCTTTAGGCCAAGCAAATCATGTATTGATCACATCAACAGCTTAAGAGTCATTGTGGAGCAGTCGGTTGAGTGGAGATCCCCCCTATATCTATTATTTATCGACTTCAAACGCGCATTACTATGATACTGGGCGACTGGGCCAAAGTTGGCTAAAACAACACCGGTTTGGAACACTACATTTGCAAGCATGGTGTCGGCGTAAGAAACGACAACGGAGAAAGATTAATCGAACTATACTGTGAAAGGAAACTGGTTGTAGGTGGCACAATTTTTCCTCATAAGCTCCACCATATAATAACTTGGATATCGACGAACGGTGTCACTAAGAACAAAATTGATCACATTTTGATTAACTCTAAGTGGCGATCATCTTTACTTGATGTACGCTAGAGGCGCGGAGCAGATATAAATCACTTAGTTATATCTAAAGTTCGATTAAAAGTAGAAACGGCAAAAGCCGATCGGAAAACTGATGTTGGAAAACTGGAATCAAAGCGACATGGAAATGCCTTTATTATATCCATAAGGACTCGGCTTCCAGATGTTGTAAACAACTGCGAGGTTGGTCAACAAACGTTAGGTTTTAAAGACCATAAAAGGAAAGTATGGCTCACCCAAGCAACATGGGACCTGGTTGAACAACGTAAAACCATAAAAATACAATTTTAAATGCAAACGTGGATGTTGAGGAGCTTAGTAAAATATACCGTGACCTATCTAACAGAATAAAAAGGTCTGCAAGGAGGGACAAGAGAATGTGGGTAGATGAGCAAGCGCGCCAAGCTGAGTCAGCTGCAAGTAAGAGCGACATGAGGACCTTATACAATATATCAAGGGCGTTGTGTGGCAAACCTACCTACACCAACAGTCCCTTTCTGAGTAGTAGCGGTACACTTCTCTCAAACAAGGATGAACCCCAAGATGAACAAGCGAGCCAAGCTGAGTCAGCTGCAAGTAAAGGCGACATGAGGACCTTATATTATATATCAAGGGCGTTGTGTGGCAAACCTACCTACACCAACAGTCCCATCCTGAGTAGTAGCGGTACTCTCAACCCCAGATGAACAATTAATATGATGGATGGAACACTTTCAGTCAACATTAAACAATCACATTGGATTAGAAGCGCTGGAAGTGCAAAATGAAACCAACCATGACTGTTTATTCAATGGAATTTCAGACATCCCTCCAACAACACAAGAAGTAAAGAATGCCATTAAAAGCCTTAAGCGCAACAAGGTCCCGGGCAATGACAATATCTCAGCGGAGATGCTTTTATGTGACGTTGAAGAATCGGCGAGACTGTGGCACCCGTTTTTGCGTAAAATATAGGATGAAGAAGCTCTACCTCAAAACTCCTGGAATGAAGGTATACCAGTCAAAATACCAAAAAAGGGTGACTCCAAAGTCTGCAATAACTACAGGGGTATAACACTTCTTCCAATACCGAGCAAAATACTAAGTCGAGTAATTTTGAATATAACGTCTGACACAGTTTCTGAAACACTCCGCGAAAATCAGTTTGAGCTCCGAGAGAATAGATCATATGTTGATCTAATCAACAAAGTAAGAATAGTACTGGAGCAATGTAATGAATTCCGCAACCCCATTTACCTAGCGTTTATCGACTTTTTGAAGGCCTTCGACAGTGTCAACAGAAGCTATCTATGGAGAATTTTAGAAAACCGTAACATGCTAACGAAAAATTTGAACTTAATACGGGCAATGTACATGGACGTAAATTGTCTAATCCGTTCGAAGTTACTACTGGAGTAAAATAAGCATGTATCTTGTCACCTATACTTTTTATCCTTGTCATCGACAATATAATGCGCGCGGCACTGAATGGTAGACGTGGAATCCAATGGACACCCTTTAAACAACTCGAGGACTTGGAATACGCTGATTACGTATGTCTTCTAAGCCAAAGCTAAAAAAACAGCGCTATTACTGTTGAATCTCGGGCAGCTGGGCTGGAAATCAATATTTCCAAGAAAAAGATTCTGCCTGAAGGCTATGGCGCGAACCTGTCGGCACACATTGGATGTGTAGGTACCTTTAATTATCTTGATTGTCTGGTATCTACAAAAGGTGGCGCCGAGGAGGATATTGAATCGCCTATTAATAAGACAAAATCTGCATTCGGCATTGTCCGAGCTATTTGGAAATCTCGGCAAATATCAACAATAACTAAGTTACGAATATATAACTCGAATGTCAAGTCCATCTTGTATTACGGTTGCGAAACTTGAAAACGCACAAATGCCATCGATAAGCGCCTACGAACCTTTGCAAGCAAATGCTTGCGGCAAATCCTTAATATATGGTGGGCAAATCGCGTAGGAAATGAAGATCTAAACGCAACAAACCAAAATCCTTCTTCTTTAGAGGTATGTCAACGGAAATGGCGGTGGATAGGCCACACAATTCGAAGGCCAAATACCAACATTGCTCGACAAGCGCTTCGTTGGAATCCACAAGGAAGCGGCCGACGTGTTGGTGCATCTGGTAGAACGTGGAGAAGGTCAATTGATGCGGAGTTAGAAGCAGCAAACTATTCATGATGTATGCCTAACATTACGCAATAGAGTTCGATTGAAAAGAATGGTTGAGGCCCTATGCTCCACTGGGATTCAAGGATAACAGAAGAAGAAGAAGTATTGTAACGATCGATCGAAATGCCAAAGATCGATCGAAATGCCAAAGATATTATAAAGAAATTTAATATCAAACCAATTGAAATCGCTTAAGCTAGGTCCATTGTTTTGGATAACTCTCAAGGTTTTGAAATTTCTACACTACAGACAGAAGCACAAAGAAAGTTTGACGTTACCAAGCTACAGTCTCATCAAATTGCCACAGATTACTCGCAACGAACAGCTCAATTACTCAGAGAAGATATTCCCGGTTCAAAAGACTATGCCAACGTATTGCCAACTCCATGAAGACTGCTGTAAAATCTGTATTAGGATTCCAAAACCCTCTTCCTGAAAACTCTTGGTATGACGATGTATTAGATGTTGGATGCCAAGCAATGATTCTGATTTGGTCTTAACTTGGCAAGCCCAGACTTATCTTGGTTATCCTTCATCTCAACTGTGGACACTGACCTCCTCGTGATATCACCTGGGTAGCTACGTTAACATCCGTTAACGTAGGAGAAAGATGGTGATATAAAGGAATCCTTTTATGAACAACTTGAGGAAGTTTACGATAGCTGCCCCAATCACTACGTTAAATTAATGCGAGGTGATTTTAACGCATGTAGTGAACAGCCGCGGAAAAGCAGGGAAGTCATCCTCTGTGTGTCATCACTGCATCCCGAAAAAATACAATTTGCTGCGGTTTATGGGCCGGCGGCGTCATTGGGCCGTATTTCTTCCGTGATGATCAAGATCGGGAATGTGAATCGCTACCGTTCAATGATAACCAAATATTTTTGGTCCCAATTGGATGATATGGACTTGGAGGTCTCTTTGTTCCAATAGGACGGCGCCACAAGCCAAAAGCCACACAGCGAATGTCACAATCAATTTATTGAAAACCAAGTTTGGAGAACGTGTTATCTCACGAAATATTCCAGTCGATTGGCCGTCTCGGTTGTGCGATTTGATGCCGTTAGACTATTTCCTGTGGGGCTATGTCAAGCCTATGACAACACGCCAGCCATGATTGATGAACGAATTGGTATTCGTACGTATTTCGAACTTGAAATTGCAGCAGTATCGGCCAATTTATGCTTGAAAACCGCCGAAAATAGGGTTCAGCATTTGGACTTCTGCAAGTGTGCCCATTATGGCCATGCAAAGGAAATCGAGTTCCATACATAATGCCATCAAACGTGCTTTTACAGGAATAAAGAATTTTATTGATATAATTTTATTGAAAAATCGTTTATTACCAAAACTCAATCAAGCATGAGTTTTTTTCAGTTTCAGCGACCTTCCGAGAAGGGTATCCGGAATCTTTATCACCAAAATTATAATATTAGACATTAAATCGCCAACTTGCATATTTACATAAGAGTGCGGATAGTGAAAAATATAGCAGCTGTATCCGACAAGCATTGTCGATGACCGTTGGTGACGTTTCCAAGGCAGTCGGTTCTTCGTACCGGAACGACTCGAAATCTTAGGATTCCGACAACGACTTCTGCGATATTAACATTAAAATTGCAGTTACAACAACAAGCGTTGATAATATGAAGCGTAATAAAATCTGAACCGAAGCTAAATTCAAAATTTTGAAGAAATCTAAAAATTGTATGAACTAGGAGAAAGTATCTACAAAATTCCATCGAAATCGGAGATGGTGTGGTTCAGTACATGATTGAAAAAGTTGGATTTTACTCGAATTAGAAACCTCAAAGACTCTACAAGAAAATATGTATACACACAAATACTTTCATGTATAAATTCCTCAAAAAAATGTTGTTCGCAGTCGAATAACATCTTTCAAAACCTGTCAATATTATCAAACATCGCATTTTCTTACCATCATATTTACTCTCTAACAACCCCTATTTTTTTTAACATCTTCGAAGTTTGTAAAATTCCATTGAGTCTAAAGAAGTCGTGCCAAATTACCTGTTTCATGTTTTGCTTTATCTGTGCGTTAATTTACCTGTAATCAGCTCGTATTTGACTGCTACGGATTTTCAAATCTCGTATTGAAAACACAAGAAGTAAATGCGTGAAATTTTAGTTCAAGTTTTTGGAAAGATTAGTCATATTTTTAAGCAAAAGACCTTCGAAACGTAGTAAGGCAATTTTCGCTCAAGTAGAGTATGTCAAGGTCGAATTTTAGAAAAAATCATTTTAAAGTCATTAGAATTAGAGATCATTTGGAATTTGTTTTAAGAATTATTTTTAATGATAAGATCATTAGGTTAGGAATGGATTAAAAAAAGAAAATAAAATCGGATTGAAATGAGTATTTAAGTTATTCTTGATATTATTTTTAAAGCTACAGCCTGTTCACAAAACTGTCATACGTCTGAAGGCAATCGAATACTAGCCTAACGATTAAGCTCTAAATTGAGTTCATTTTCTTTTTTCGTTTGGAAGTAAAAGCTTCGCAATGAAATATCAAATAATAGTATTGTCATGAAATATTTTATTACTTTTCTGAAAGCTTTTCCTATAATACTTAAGACTTTTGTAAAATGATGTTAACCCTAAAATTAAATACAATCAGAAATAAATAAAAACAAAAAATAAAAATATTTTACATTTTTTTTTTTCAAAATTAAATTAAACATTTTTTCAAATATGAGAAAAACAAGTATTAAGTAAAAAAGTTCGGGTTTTAGGAACAAGTTCCTAGATTTCTATCCAAAGTAACTAGAAACGATAGAACATTGTGACACTCCAGTGGCTCGATAGAGTTGCATACCGACGAGCACATTCACCCTTTCCTACACTCGGTCAAGTAGCTCCTACAAAGACCCTATTCTGAGACATGTATTGCGTAAAAAGATTTTAATTCGGAAACGAGTTCCCTAATTTCGTTAGGGCGCATTCCAAAGTAAAAACGATAGAAAAGTGTGACACTCCAGTGGTTCAATAGAGTTGTGTACTATGCTGTCATCAATGCACTTTCGCCCTCTCTTGCACTCTTACACAGACCCTATTCCAAAACATGTATTGCGTACCGGTGAAATACAACTCTCATGTATGGGCCGGTGCTTCAAGGTTTATTTTGGAACTTCTTGACCGAGTACGGGAGCAAAAGTGCTCATCGTTAACAGTAGGTTATTGTTATTGTACTATTGTTACTTCTTTGGAATGTGCTCTAACGAAATCAGGACACTCATTCTCGATACATGAACTTTCTTACGCAATACACGTCTATCTGTTAGAGCTCGTCTTTTCGTAGTCGATTGACCAGTAGACAGACGATACTCTACAGATAGACGATACGCTAGCCGTACAGTTCGTATGTAGAATTGGCTTCCTTAGAAGTTTTTGAAACCAGTTGCAATATAGGGAAGTTTAAATCAAATGTCCACAAACACTACCTATTCCCCCTCCCACAACCTTTTCCTAGTTTCAACACAATTTATTGTATTATGATCAGGTTCTAATCAAACAAAAATTGAATAACCGTTTTTTGTTTTCCAGGCGATTAGAATTTTTTAATTGCCTGATTTGACATTTACTTTCGTCTATATATTTCATTTACGAACCAAAATTTTAAAAGCTTTTTCTAGTTTCACTCAAAAAAATTTTCAAAAACCAAAAGTTCTATATTTTCGTAAGTTGACGTACAATTTGAAAAAATTGTAGTTTCAAAAACAGGCTGCTAATAAATATTAAAAACTGATGAAAACAAATGATAGTATCTTTAGAACATCCATAAGTTTTATAAGGGAGATACACAATTGAGCCAATTTAAAAGTATTGATGATAACAATTTCAAAGTTAACACTTAATAATTTTCAATTATTATCTCCAAGCTTTAGAGAAGCTTTAGATAAACTAATCATTTTATACTTGAAAGTTCAATTAGTTTGGAGCATGTTTCAGCTTAGCCAGGACAAACACCACATAGTTTATGGTGGTTGTATTTGGTCTAATACACTTAAATAATGGTAGATGCCGCCCATACGCCGATTTGTTAATTCTTATTAGTCTTCTTAAAATTTTAGTTATCAAAATTGTTAACAGAGGGATGGTCTCCTTTTAATCTAGATCTTATGTCATTACCGGAACTGTTAACAATAAAACCGCCTAAACGTATACAATGCTTTTAAATTTATATTTTGTGCTGCAAAATTTAATATTTTGGAATGAACAAGAAGATATTTTGATACAAAATTTCCTGTAGAAAAGCTTTTGAAGCAAAATTTATAAAATAAAATTTGTTTAAGAAAAAAATTCTATAAAAACATGTTGTAAAAAAAATGTTTATAGAAATATTAAAAAATAGAAATTAAAAAAAAATAGAAAACAACAAGTAAGAAAAGCTATAGTCGGTCAAGTCCGACTATATAATACCCTTCACTACTAAGGTCAAACATGGACCAACAATTAAACAAGTTTTCCTTAAGTCTTAGAGACATACATACATACATATACTATGTGCTATTAATTGCAAAATTTCGAGATTTATATCATTTCCGGCTAAGGGCCTGATATGGAAGCTAGGGTCAATTGTGGACCGATTGTTACCAAATTGGTTTATATTTACAAAAAATGTATCTGTGCAAAGTTTAAGTAATCAAATGCATTTATCTTTAGAGTTATAAACGTTTTTGTGCTTTAATGTGTATATAAACGTCTTTTGAGAATGTGTCTTGTATGGGAAATATGGTCAAATATGGGCCGATTTCTACAAAATAAGGAACACTGATTAAGGTTATGATAAGCAATATTTGTACTGAATATTATTAAAATACAACTAAATTTGTGGCTGTAAAGGACCAAAAACTCTATTCCGGGAAGGCATCCCTATGGGAGGTACCCGAAATAGTAATCCGATTTCGCCCAACAAAATATGAATCTGTGCCAAATTTCATCAAATTATCTTTAAAGTTATGACCTGTAGAGTGATAACAAGCTTTCATGGATAACCGGCCAGCCAGCCAGACGGACGGACATTGTTAAACAACTCAGGGAGTGATTCTAAGTCGATTGGTATACTAAAAGGTAGGTCTCAGACCAATATTTCTATGCGTTACAAACATCAGCACAAACCCACCTATGGTGGTGAAGGTTTATACCCTTCATTATTTAAAGAAAAAATTTGTATAGAAAATTTCTTTAAGAAAAAAATTTATGTACAATTTTTTTTTTTAGAAAAAATATCTATGGAATTTTTTTTTTCAAAAAAATTTCTATAAAAAATTTTTTTAAGGAAGAATTTCTAAAGAAAAAACTACTGTAGATATTTTATTTCAATAAATGTCTATACAAAATTCGGAAAAATTTCTATAGAAAATATTTTTATTTATTAAATATTTTCTATTGTCAATTTTTTGAAATAAAAAAATAAGAAGAAAAATTGTTTTAAGAAAAAATGTCTAAAATTTTTTGTTAACATAAATTTTCTATAAAAAATTGTTTTACGGAAAAATTTCCATAAAAAATTTGTTTAAGGAAAAATTCTAAAGAAAACATTTTGAACAAAACTTCTATAAATTTTTTTTTAATAATTTTCTATACAAAATTCGTTTAAGAAAATCTTTCTATTTTTATATAAAATTCTTCGAAGAAAAGATTTCTATAAAAATATATTTTATGAAGAAAAATTTGATAGAAAATTCTTTAAGAATTTTTTTTTTTTTTTTTCAAAAAAAATTTCTATAAAATTTTATTTTTAATTATTTTCTATATAAGGTTTTTTTAAGAAAACATTTTAATAAACAAAATTCTATTGACAATTTTTTGTAAGAAAAAAGATCGAAAATTATTCGAAGAAAAAATTTTTACAGAAATTATTAAAAAAAAAAAATTTATAGAATTTTTTTTTTAAATAAATTTTCTATAAAAATTTTTTTCAACGAAAAATGTTGATAGAATATATTTGAAATAAACTTTTCTATAGAAAAAAAAAGAATTCCATCGAATTTTTTATATATAAAATTCTTTGATGAAAAATTGTTAACAAAATTCTTTGATAAAAAACATTTCTATGGAAAATTTATTGATGAACAATTTTCTATAATAAATTTATTGATGAAAAATTTTCTATAGAAAATTCTTTAATGAAAAGTTTTCTATAGAAAATTCTTTAATGAAAAGTTTTCTATAGAAGATTCTTTGATGAAGAATTTTTATAGAAAATTCTTTGATAAACAATTTTCTATAAAAACTTCTTTGATTAAAAAATTTCTACAGAAAATTCTTAAATGAAAAATTTTCTATAGAAAATTCTATGATGAAAAACTTCTCTATAGACAATTTTTTAATAAAAAAAATTTATATAGAAATTTCTTTAATAAAAAATTCTTTAATATAAAAAATTCTTTAATATAAAATTTTATACAGAAAAGTCTACAGATTCTTTGATGAAGAATTTTTATAGAAAATTCTTTGACAAACAATTTTCTATAAAAACTTCTTTGATTACAAATTTTCTATAGAAAATTAATAAATGAAAAATTTTCTAAAGAAAATTTTATGATGAAAAACTTCTCTATAGACAATTTTTTAATAAAAAAATTTATATAGAAATTTCTTTAATAAAAAATTGTATATAAAAAATTCTTTAATATAAAATTTTATACAGAAAAGTCTTTAATTAAAAATTTTCTATAGAAAATTCTTTAAAGAAAAATTTTCTTTAGAAAATTCTATAATGAAAAAATTTTGTATGGAAAGTTCTATGATGTATAGACATTGTCTTGATGAAGAATTTTTTATAGAACATTTTTTAATAATTTTTTTGTAGAGTCTCCTTTGCTTTAAAATTTTCTATAGAAAATTCTTTGATGCATAATATTTTATAAGAATTTATAAATAACTTCATAAATAATTATTCTATAGAAAATTCTTTAATAAAAAATTTTCTATAGAAAATTCTTTTGTAAAAAAAATTTTCATAGAAAATTCTCAAATGAAAGAATTTATTTAGAAAATTTTTGATGAAAATATAAAATTCTTTGATGAAAACATAAAATTCTTTGATGAAAAATGTTCTATAGAAAATTCTTTGATAAAACTTATCTTTAAAAAATTGATTCGATGGAAAATTTTCTATAGAAAATTCTTTGCTAGAAAATTTTCGATAGAAAAATCATTGATAGAAAATTATTTGACGAAAAATTTTCTATAGAAAATTCTTTAATGAAAAATTTTCTGTAGAAAATTCTTTAATGAAAAATTTTCTATAGAAATTTTTTTAATAAAAATTTTCTATAGAAAATTCTTTAAGAAAAATTTCTTATAGAAAATTCTTTAATGAAAAATTGTTTATAGAAAGTTCTTTGATAAAAAATTTTCTTTAGAAAATTCTTTAATGAAAAGTTTTCTTTAGAAAATTTTTTAATTAATGAAAAATTTTCTAAAGAAAATTCTTTAATGAAATAATTTTTACAGAAAATGCTTTAATAAAAAATTTTCTATAGAAAATAATTTTCTATAAAAAATTCTTTGATGAAAAATTTTCTAAAAAAAATACTTTGTTGAAAAATTTTCTATAGAAAATTCTGTAATGAAAAATTCTTTTTTTATTTAAAAGTTTTTTGAAAAAAAATTTTCTATAGAAAATTCTTTGATGAAAAATTTTCTATAGAAAACTTTTTGATATAGAAAAGTCTTCGATAAAAAATTTTCTATAGAAAATTCTTTAATGAACCATTTTCTATAGAATTTTTTTTGATACAAATTTCTATAGACAATTCTTTAATGAAAAGTTTCTTATAAAAAATTGTTTAATGAAATATTTTTGTTTAGAAAATTCTTAATAAAATATTTCCCATAGAAAATTCATTAATTATAAATTTTCTAAAGAAAATTCTTCAATGAAAAATTTTCTATAGAAAATTCTTTAATAAAAAATTTTCTATAGAAAATTCTTTGAAAAGTTTTCTAAAGAAAATTCTTTAATGAAAAATTATTTTATGGAAATTTTTTATAGAAAATTCTTAAATGAAAAATTTTCTTTTTAAAATCTTTTTGATAAAAAATTTTTTATAAAAAATTCTTTGATGAAAAATTTTTTATAAAAAATTCTTTGATGAAAAATTTTCTATAGAAATTTTTTGATATAGAAAATTCTTTGTTAAACATTTTCTATAGAAAATTCTTTAATGAAAAATTTTTTATAAATAATTTTTTAATGAAAAATTTTTAATAAAAAATTCTTTAATGAAAAATTGTTTATAGAATATTCTTTGATGAAAAATTTTCTTTAGAAAATTTTTTAATGAAAAATTTTTTATAGAAAATTCTTTAATAAAAAAAAATTATAGAAAATTCTTTAATAAAGAATTTTCCATAGAAAATTCTTTAATGAAAACTTTTCCATAGAGAAGTCTTTCATGAATTTTTTTTTAATAATAATAATGTAAATGTAATAAAAAGGTTGAATTTTATTGACTCTGTTATGAAAAGCTGGTCACCCTACTTTTTAAGATTCTTGAATTACAACACTGTTTATATAAAATCCTCTTTCTATACAACCCTGATTTTAAGTACATTTTTTATATTTAAAAGAAGTAAATAAACAAACATTTCTTATCTCAAACTTTGAAAATCTCATATTGATACTTAACAGAAATTCCAATTATATTGCAATGGTTTTTTGCAAATTCATGCCATGCATTATTGGCTCCGAGCCCCATCATCACAATCCCTCAAAATGCGCTCAAAAGCAAGATAAGGTTGAAATGACTTCAGAGGAGCAAGGAGATAATGACGCAGCTGTAGGAGGATTAAATTTGGCTCAGGTATCTCCTTCTAATATAGCGGATGATATGGAATTATGTCTTCAACCAAATCCTCAAGTCGACATCGATAAATTCTTGAAATTCTGCAAAGATCCCAAAACCTTAGTTAACATTCAAGCCGACTACTCTATATTTTTTAGTGAATTCTTTAAAAGATCTCCTCTAAAGCAATATTTCAAGGACTTTGAAGATGCACAAGCTTTATTTGCTCTTCATCCTATTGATGTCATGGGAAAGATTATATCCAGATTTGTTGTAAACGCAACAATAGCAGATATTGTTGGATTCAAGCTTGTTGCCAAAGCAATTGATCTGACCTTAAATGCTGTGGGAAAAGTGGCGTCGCGTGAGTTCAAAGATGATCCGGAACATATGGCTGTTGGTTGTAAAGACAGTGCTCTTTAAATAATGGGGTTTTTTTTAGAACAAGTAGAGCTTCAGATTTTTTAAGGGACAAATATATACGTGAATGATAAAGCTTTCAATATAGGTACTTGCATTTAAATAGAAATTGAACATTAAATCATGGAACGTTGTCTTATACTTGAAATCATTGCATTCATTATATTTTAAAGCTTTTGCTTAAGAAAATATTCAACATTTTTAAGAAATAAAGTCAATTTAGTTTTTTATACCCACCGTCAAAAAGATATTTATTGAAATTGTCATTCCGTTTGTATTGTCTCTAGTTTTGACTCATCCTATCGTCAAGTTTTCTATAAAAAAAGTCATCCTATCGTCAAGTTTTCTATAGAAAAGTCATCCTATCGTCAAGTTTTCTATAGAAAAGCCTTCCTATCATCAAGTTCGTCGTCAACTATCTATAGACAACTCATACTATCTTCAACTTTTCTATAGAAAACTCATTTCTATAGAAAACTCAACCTGTCGTCAACTTTTCTATAGAAAAGTCATCCTATCGTCAACTTTTCTATAGAAAAGTCATCCTATCGTCAACGTTTCTATAGAAAAGTCATCCTATCGACAACTTTTCTATAGAAAAGTCATCCTATCGACAACTTTTCTATAGAAAAGTCATCCTATCGACAACTTTTCTATAGAAAAGTCATCCTATCGACAACTTTTCTATAGAAAAGTCATCCTATCGACAACTTTTCTATAGAAAAGTCATCCTATCGTCAACTTTTCTATAGAAAAGTCATCCTGTCGTCAACTTTTCTATAGAAAAGTCATCCTGTCGTCAACTTTTCTATAGAAAAGTCATCCTGTCGTCAACTTTTCTATAGAAAAGTCATCCTGTCGTCAACTTTTCTATAGAAAAGTCATCCTAACGTCAACTTTTCTATAGAAAACTCATCCTATCGTCAAATTTCTATAGAAAACTCATCCTATCGTCAACTTTTCTATAGAAAACTCATCCTATCGTCAACTTTTCTATAGAAAAGTCATCCTATCGTCAACTTTTCTATAGAAAATCCATCCTATCGTCAACTTTTCTATAGAGAAGTCATCCTATCGTCAACTTTTCTATAGAAAAGTCAGACGGACATACAGACAGTCGGGCAGATGGACAGACGGACATATAGACAAAATGGCAGATAGACAGACCTACAGATAGACAGACGGACAGATAGACAATCAGGTAGATAGACAGACGGACAGATAGGCACACGGACAGATATACAGACGGACAGATCGACAGACCGACGAATAGACAGACGGACAGATAGGCAGACGGACAGATCGACAGACAAACAGATCGACAGGCTGACAGACGGACAGATTAACAGATGGACAACCAGGCAGATAGACAGACGGACAGATATACAGACGGACAGATCGACAGACGGACAGATCGACAGGCTGACAGACGGACAGATATACAGACGGACAGATCGACAGACGGACAGATTGACAGATGGACAACCAGGCAGATAGACAGACGGACAGATCGACAGACCTACGAATAGACAGACGGATATATAGACAGACGGACAGATTTACAGACGGACAGATCGACAGACCTACGAATAGACAGACGGATATATAGACAGACGGACAGATAGACAGATGGACATATAGACAGACGGACAGATAGACAGACGGACAGATATACAGACGGACAGATCGACAGGCA
The DNA here is from genome assembly GCA_933228675.1 of Stomorhina lunata. NCBI lineage: Eukaryota > Metazoa > Arthropoda > Insecta > Diptera > Rhiniidae > Stomorhina > Stomorhina lunata. Next base: position 43,468,106 of record OW121742.1, on the reverse strand, counting down.
GACAGACGTTCAGATATACAGATTGACAGGCGGACAGATAGACAGACGGACATATGTATATATGTACAAACGGACAGATATACGGACGGACGGACAGACATACAGAAATTGCGCAGAAATTTTGACAGAATGAGTAGATATTTTTGAAAATTTTTAATTTTTTTAAAATTTACCTATAAAAATAAGAAATTTTTGAGAATTTTCTATAAACAAAAATAATTTGTGAAATTTCCTATAAGAAATTTTTAAATAATTTCCTATTAAAATAAATATTTGAAAAGTTTCCTATAAAAATAAGAATATTTTGAAAAATTTTCTATAAATATGAGAAATTTTTGAAAATTTCCTTTAAAAATAAGGAAAGTGTGAAAAATTTCCTATGAAAATAAGGAAAGTGTGAAAAATTTCCTATGAAAATAAGAAATTTTTGAAAAATTTCTTGTTAAAATAGGAAATTTTATACTATAAATCTCAGTATAAAACGAAATTTCAAAATATTGGAATTTTAAGCAGCTGAATCAAAACTTACTTTTCTGATTCTCATAACCTTGCCAAGGATATTAACATATTCAAAAAAATTCTTAAAAACTCTTCAACTAAACAATGGTCCAAGAATTTGAAATATAAAAAACTTCCGCAATTCCTTTAAACTCAAACACATGTGCATTTTTTCAATATTTTTGCTTTCAGAGGAGGACTTTGCCTTCAATCATCCCCTAAACGGTTTCATTAAACATTTACTCATACAACCGTTAAACAGGAAAAAAACAAGGAAATTCCTTTTGAAAGGTGCAATTTGTTGGGAATTAATTTATTTTAAAGGTCACCTACATCTGACAAAGACACACACACTCGCACACACAAAGCAACACCGGCTACTGGGTCAATGGTCTGACAAGACACTCCTTGGGCTAATACATTTACACTTATAGAAAACATTTATGCGAGTATGTATTAATTGGGCAATGACAAACCGGCCTTCTTATAGCATTAAGGAGCCTCTGAGTCTTCTTTAGTCTTTGGAACATTTTACGGCTGGTTGATTTTATTCATTTGTAAATATTTTTCACACACATTTTGTGGCCTCTTTTTAATTCTTTTCTGTTAATTTTTTCATAATTTCACTTGTTGGTGTTGCGGCTCCTTGGGCCTGGGAATGCAGGTGTTTTCATTAATAATTTTAATTTTTATGTGTGAGTTTTTTTTCTACTATTTTCCTCTTTTACATTATTTTCTTCCTCATGACGATTTACATATGACAGACAGACGATCAGTCAGAGTGTCTTCAAGAACTCTAGAAGTCTTTGTTGATTATTGGCAGTTTTTTATTTAGGGAAACGGAAATTAATTTTGAATTATGATGATTTTTTTTAAAAAGAGTTCTTTTTCAGTAGTTCGGTAATGCTTGATTGATTTTTGAAGATGTTTGATGACAGGTGTAGGTGTGGGTAGGTCAACGGTGGTGGTGGTCGTGCCTTAGGGTCATACGGAAAGAAGTTAATGTAAACAATGAATTATGGGTTTATTGGAATGTTATTTTGTAAAAGAATTTTCTATTGAAAATTTTTTATTAAAAAAAATTTCTAAAGAAAATTTTTCATTCAAGAATTTTCTATACAAAATTTCTCATTAAAGAATTTTTTATAGAATATTTTTCATAAAAAAATTTTCATTAAAAAATTTTCTAGAGAAAATTTTTCATTAAAAATTTTTCTAGAGAAAATTTTTCATTAAAAATTTTTCTAGAGAAAATTTTTCATTAAAAAATTTTCTAGAGAAAAATTTTCATTAAAGAATTTTCTAGAGAAAATTTTTCATTAGAAAAATTTCTAAAGAAAATTTTTCATTCAAGAATTTTCTATTCAAAATTTCTCATTAAAGAATTTTTTATAGAAAATTTTTCATAAAAAAATTTTTTATTAAAACATTTTCTAGCGAAAATTTTTCATTAAAGAATTTTCTAGAGAAAATTTTTCACTAAAGAATTTTCTACAGAAAATTTTTCATTAAAGAATTTTCATTAAAGAATTTTCTAGAGAAAAATTTTTATTAAAGAATTTTCTACAGAAAATTTTTCATTAAAATTTTTCTACAGAAAATTTTTCATTAAAAAATTTTCTAGAGAAAATTTTTCATTAAAAAATTTTTTATTAAAACATTTTCTAGCGAAAATTTTTCATTAAAGAATTTTCTAGAGAAAATTTTTCACTAAAGAATTTTCTAGAGAAAATTCTTTAATGAATTTTTTAATTTTTTAATTAATTTAAATTTTTCATTAAAAAATTTTCTATAGAAAATTTTTCATTAAAAAATTTTCTATAGAAAAATTTTCTATAGAAAATTTTTCATTAAAAAATTTTCTGTAGAAAATTGTTTAATAAAAAATTTTCTATAGAAAAATTTATTATAGAAAATTTTATAATGAAAATTTTTCTATATAAAATTCTTTAATGCAAAATTTTTTAATAAAAAATTTTCTGTGGAAATTTCTTTAATGAAAACTTTTCTATAGGAAATTCTTTGAAATAAAATTTTCTATAGAAATTTTTTTGCTAAAAAATTTTCTATAGAAAATTCTTTGATAAAAATTTTTCTAAAAAAAATCTTTAATAAAAGATTTTCTAAAAAAAATCTTTAATAAAAAATTTTCTATTGAAAATTCTTTATTAAAAATTTTCTATTGAAATTTCTTTATAAAAATATTTCCTATAGAAAATTCTTTAATAAAAAATTTTCTATAGAAAATTCTTTAATAACAAATTTTCTATAGAAAATTCTTTAATAAAAAATTTTCTATAGAAAATTATTTAATAAAAAATTGTCTGTAGAAAATTCTTTAATAAAAAATTTTCTATAGAAAATCCTTTAATAAAAAATTTTCTATAGAAAATCCTTTAATAAAAAATTTTCTATAGAAAATCCTTTAATAAAAAATTTTCTATAGAAAATTCTTTAATAAAAAATGTCTATAGAAAATTCTTAAATAAAAAATTTTCTACAGAAAATTCTTGAAAAAAAGTTTCTATAGAAAATTCTTTAATAAAATATTTTCTATAGAAAATCCTTTAATAAAAAATTTTCTATAAAAAAATTCTTTAATAAAAAATTTTCTATAAAAAAAATCTTTAATAAAAAATTTTCTATTGAAATTTCTTAATTATAAAAAATTTTCTATAGAAAATTCTTTAATAAAAAATTTTCTATAGAAAATTCTTTAATAAAAAATTGTCTACAAAAAATTTTTTAATAAAAAATTTTCTATAGAAAATTCTTTTATAAAAAATTGTCTACAAAAAATTCTTTAATAAAAAATTTCTATAGAAAATCCTTTAATAAAAAACTTTCTATAGAAAATTCTTTAATAAAAAATATCTATAGAAAATTCTTAAATAAAAAATTTTCTACAGAAAAATCTTGAATAAAAAATTTTCTATAGAAAATTCTTAAATAAAATATTTTCTATAGAAAATTCTTTAATAAAAAATTTTCTATAAAAAAATTCTTTTATAAAAAATTTTCTATAAAAAAATTCTTTAATAAAAAATTTTCTATTAAAAATTCTTTATTAAAATTTTTCTGTTGAAATTTCTTTATTAAAATATTTTCTATAGAAAATTCTTTATTAAAAAATTTTCTATAGAAAATTCTTTAATAAAAATTTGTCTATAGAAAATTCTTTAATAAAAAATTTTCTATAGAAAATTCTTTAATAAAAAATTTTCTATAGAAAATTGTTTTTAAAAAATTTATATCGAAAATTCTTTAATAAATAATTCTTTACTGAAAAATTTTCTATAGAAAATTCTTTGAAAAAAAAAAATTCTATAAAAAATTCTTTGATGAAAATTTTTTTTTATAGAAAATTCTTTAATAACAAATTTTCTATAGAAATTTCTAAAGAATTTTGTATAAAAAATTCTTTAATAAAAAAATTTTCTATAGAAAATTCTTTAATGAAAAATTTTCTATAGAAAATTCTTGAATGAAAAATTAAAAAAAAAAACAATTTAATTTTCTCACATTTTTATATCATTCCTCCTTTTAAAATCATAAACGAGCAATTAATTTGCAAAAATCATACAAATTAAGTGAAACTGACTGAAAATTGCATTAACTATTTCTAAAATGACTTTGAATGGACTGGGATATATGATCGGGTTTGGGCATGATTCTATTGTGCTGCCATTTAAGGGCAATTTGCTTAACATGCATTTTGTGCAAATACACATACACAATGTGGTCGATATATATATATAAGTCTAAATATAACATATGTCTGTCTGTCTGTCTGTCTTTTCATCTGTCTGTCTGCGTGTCTGTCCGTCCTCCGTCCGTCCATCAGTGGGATTGTTAGTGATCTCATAAATGTCGTTTCTCCTTCATATTATTCGTATTATGTTGCCAAAAGCAGCTGTGATTTGTATTGTTTTCTGCTGCAGAAATTATACATTTATTTATTTGTTTCTACACATAAGTTCCTTTTTGATCTACGACTAAATTTTCTATTCTTATGGCGCAGATTTCAACAAATGTGTTCAATTCGTTCGTTCATTCGTTTGTTTTTCTTTGCCATTGTTTAGTTTGGGATTTCATTTCATTACAGTTTTTTCTTCCATACAGCTGCGCGCCTGCGCGTTTAACATTTCGCTTCTAAACTACTGGACAATTGGCGTTTATTGCAAAATAAAAACTTCAAATCATAAAACAAGAATGTTTGAATAAGAAAATTCATATGAAGAAAAAAACTAAGGTTTGGTCTTTGATTCACACACTTTTTTCGTAAAATATTTATGCACATGAAATGGAGAGGTTCTGTTCTTTCTACAGCCACTCGCCATGTGACATTCATTCTACCGTAATTCCTTTCACGTTGAGAAATTTCTTATGTCTTCAAACAACTTCTTTCTTTTGTTGATGTTGCATGAAATGGTTGAACATGAATGAATGCCACCAACCACTTTACATACAAGTTTATGTTCACATTTAATTATTCAAGTTATGGTCGATCCTAAGTGCGATCCATGTAAGAAGTTTTACTTCTCTTTTCTTTTCCTTTAAGTTCTCTAACGTCAATAAACGCAACCACTTTTTTGCATTTCAGGGTTATTTTTTTTTATTTGGCTCTAGTTTATTGTAATATTTGTGCAGTTGTTTTGAAAATTAAACAATTAAATTTATTCATATTTGCTCATACATATTCAGACATCAACATCAAACAACCTCTTCCCATGCCTCTTTTCCGTTTCCTTTCTAGCAAATGTTGTCGATTTATTGAAAAGCATTTGAAGGTAATGAATGTCTTTAGAAATTTTCAAAAAATAAAACACTTAAAGAAATATTTTTTATGTGAACCGCCGCACAGTGAGATTTCTTCATACATCTAACTGCAAAAAATAGAAGGAGTTATCCTACAACGATGAAATTTGGCACACTTATTTAGTTTTATATAGATAAGAAAAATTCAAAAAAACTTTGAAATCCGACGACTCCTTGAGGTACCTCCCTTGGACCCCCATTTTTTTACTTATTTTTCTTCTCAATGTATAACCAGCAATTTTCAACAGAATTTCATGAAAATCGGCATAACTCTATTATTTGACCAAGAAAAGAGCTCCACTAGTTTTGGTTGAAATCCGACGACTCCTTAAGGTACCGCCCTTGGACCCCCATTTTTTCACTTATTTTTCTTCTCAATGTATAAACCCCAATTTTCAATAGAATTTGATAAAATTTGGCACACTTCTATTTTTTGATCCAAAAAAAATCCTTACTAATTTTGGTTGAAATCCGACGACTCTTTGAGGTACCTCCCTTGGAACCCCATTTTTTCACATTTCAATGTATAACCCACAATTTGATAAATTCGGCACACTTCTATTTTCTGATCTAAAAAAGAGTTCTACCAATTTCGGTTGAAATCCGATATTTAAATATTTTATTCATTAATTCTCATTTCCTTAACTACATCAACCAATTCCGAAGCATTTTTATAAGGTTGTCGTCTTAAATTACTTATATATGGATCAGAAGACTCAAGTAAACGATGAAAAACATCGGTATTTGTTTTTACATTAATTTTCTTATTAAAACATATGGTTTTGTTTTTTTTTTTAATTTCTTATGCACTTTTTCCAAATAGCTGTCAATAAATTATTAATAAATTGTTGTTATAAAAGAGCTAATGTTAGGATTAATAACTGCAATTTGATTAAAAACTTAAGCCTGAAGGTATGCAATGGTTTTTTATTATAAGCTATATTCCTGACATTTTTTACTAAATTTTGATTTTTTCAAAAGTTTGACAAAAGTTGCTAAATTTTTTAAGCTAATTCGAAAGAAAAGCCTTTTGTCTTTCATTTCATTATACTAAGAGCACGGAGGTAAACCGAACCAACTGACTTTTTCTCCAACGAAAACTGCCAATGCTAAATTTTATAGGACAATCTTGATGCGCTCATATCTCCCAAACTATATGTGCAGTAAACTTTTTTTTTTTTTAAAACAAACACAAGATCTCAGACTTCAATAAAATTCACACCTACATTTTGCCACTTGAAATATCTTCGATACATAAGCCTTTAAATTTCAATAATTTTACCATAAATTTTTGTTTCACAACATTTAGCTGACTTCAACCGATTTTTTCTATATATATGTATATATATCTTAGGAAAAAAATATAGATTTTTCATTGCCAGATTCTTCTCTATCAAATGGCATTATTAGATTTTTGAAAAGTGATAGTCAAAAAATGCCTTTTTTGCAGCAGAAATACCATAGTGCGCCGTGGTATAGCAGGTTAGGCATCCGCCTAGCATACCAGAGGTCCCAAGTTCAATCCCTGTCAGACCCACTTGAAAAAAAATTAATTTTCAAAAAGCGGCGGTTCACCTCATAACTCAGCTAGCCACTGGTTATTGAGTATTAGGCTATGAAAAACTTCTCTAACTAATGCATATGCCGTTCGGAGCCGGCGTTAAAACGTAGGTCCCTTTCAATGAGTTAAAAATAGAATCGGATGCAGCTCATTGTCTGAGAGAAGTACCCCTTGTTCCAATTGAAATGTTGTCGGGGAATTATATATATATATATAAAGAAATATTTTAATACTAATTCCTTGTTGAAAAATTTTCTATAAAAATAACAAATTTTTGAAAAATTTCCTATAAAAATAACAAATTTTTGAAAAATTTCCTATAAAAATAGGAAATTTTTGAAAAATTTCCTATAAAAATAGGAAATTTTTGAAAAATTTCCTATAAAAATAGGAAATTTTTGAAAAATTTCCTATAAAAATAGGAAATTTTTGAAAAATTTCCTATAAAAATAGGAAATTTTTGAAAAATTTCCTATAAAAATAGGAAATTTTTGAAAAATTTCCTATAAAAATAGGAAATTTTTGAAAAATTTCCTATCAAAATAGGAAATTTTTGAAAAATTTCCTATAAAAATAGGAAATTTTTGAAAAATTTCCTATAAAAATAGGAAATTTTTGAAAAATTTCCTATAAAAATAAGAAATTTTTGAAAAATTTCCTATAAAAATAGGAAATTTTTGAAAAATTTCCTATAAAAATAGGAAATTTTTGAAAAATTTCCTATAAAAATAGGAAATTTTTGAAAAATTTCCTATAAAAATAGGAAATTTTTGAAAAATTTCCTATAAAAATAGGAAATTTTTGAAAAATTTCCTATAAAAATAGGAAATTTTTGAAAAATTTCCTATAAAAATAGGAAATTTTTGAAAAATTTCCTATAAAAATAGGAAATTTTTGAAAAATTTCCTATAAAAATAGGAAATTTTTGAAAAATTTCCTATAAAAATAGGAAATTTTTGAAAAATTTCCTATAAAAATAGGAAATTTTTGAAAAATTTCCTATAAAAATAGGAAATTTTTGAAAAATTTCCTATAAAAATAGGAAATTTTTGAAAAATTTCCTATAAAAATAGGAAATTTTTGAAAAATTTCCTATAAAAATAGGAAATTTTTGAAAAATTTCCTATAAAAATAGGAAATTTTTGAAAAATTTCCTATAAAAATAGGAAATTTTTGAAAAATTTCCTATAAAAATAGGAAATTTTTGAAAAATTTCCTATAAAAATAGGAAATTTTTGAAAAATTTCCTATAAAAATAGGAAATTTTTGAAAAATTTCCTATAAAAATAGGAAATTTTTGAAAAATTTCCTATAAAAATAGGAAATTTTTGAAAAATTTCCTATAAAAATAGGAAATTTTTGAAAAATTTCCTATAAAAATAGGAAATTTGTGAAAAATTTCCTATAAAAATAGGAAATTTGTGAAAAATTTCCTATAAAAATAGGAAATTTGTGAAAAATTTCCTATAAAAATAGGAAATTTTTGAAAAATTTCCTATAAAAATAGGAAATTTTTGAAAAATTTCCTATAAAAATAGGAAATTTTTGAAAAATTTCCTATAAAAATAGGAAATTTTTGAAAATTTTCCTATAAAAATAGGAAATTTTTGAAAATGTTCCTATAAAAATAGGAAATTTTTGAAAATGTTCCTATAAAAATAGGAAATTTTTGAAAAATTTCCTATAAAAATAGAAAATTTTTGAAAAATTTCCTATAAAAATAGGAAATTTTTGAAAAATTTCCTATAAAAATAGGAAATTTTTGAAAAATTTCCTATAAAAATAGGAAATTTTTGAAAAATTTCCTATAAAAATAGGAAATTTTTGAAAAATTTCCTATAAAAATAGGAAATTTTTGAAAAATTTCCTATAAAAATAGGAAATTTTTGAAAAATTTCCTATAAAAATAGGAAATTTTTGAAAAATTTCCTATAAAAATAGGAAATTTTTGAAAAATTTCCTATAAAAATAGGAAATTTTTGAAAAATTTCCTATAAAAATAGGAAATTTTTGAAAAATTTCCTATAAAAATAGGAAATTTTTGAAAAATTTCCTATAAAAATAGGAAATTTTTGAAAAATTTCCTATAAAAATAGGAAATTTTTGAAAAATTTCCTATAAAAATAGGAAATTTTTGAAAAATTTCCTATAAAAATAGGAAATTTTTGAAAAGTTTCCTATAAAAATAGGAAATTTTTGAAAAATTTCCTATAAAAATAGGAAATTTTTGAAAAGTTTCCTATAAAAATAGGAAATTTTTGAAAAATTTCCTATAAAAATAGGAAATTTTTGAAAAATTTCCTATAAAAATAGGAAATTTTTGAAAAATTTCCTATAAAAATAGGAAATTTTTGAAAAATTTCCTATAAAAATAGGAAATTTTTGAAAAATTTCCTATAAAAATAGGAAATTTTTGAAAAATTTCCTATAAAAATAGGAAATTTTTTAAAAATTTCCTATAAAAATAGGAAATTTTTGAAAAATTTCCTATAAAAATAGGAAATTTTTGAAAAATTTCCTATAAAAATAGGAAATTTTTGAAAAATTTCCTATAAAAATAGGAAATTTTTGAAAAATTTCCTATAAAAATAGGAAATTTTTGAAAAATTTCCTATAAAAATAGGAAATTTTTGAAAAATTTCCTATAAAAATAGGAAATTTTTGAAAAATTTCCTATAAAAATAGGAAATTTTTGAAAAATTTCCTATAAAAATAGGAAATTTTTGAAAAATTTCCTATAAAAATAGGAAATTTTTGAAAAATTTCCTATAAAAATAGGAAATTTTTGAAAAATTTCCTATAAAAATAGGAAATTTTTGAAAAATTTCCTATAAAAATAGGAAATTTTTGAAAAATTTCCTATAAAAATAGGAAATTTTTGAAAAATTTCCTATAAAAATAGGAAATTTTTGAAAAATTTCCTATAAAAATAGGAAATTTTTGAAAAATTTCCTATAAAAATAGGAAATTTTTGAAAAATTTCCTATAAAAATAGGAAATTTTTGAAAAATTTCCTATAAAAATAGGAAATTTTTGAAAAATTTCCTATAAAAATAGGAAATTTTTGAAAAATTTCCTATAAAAATAGGAAATTTTTGAAAAATTTCCTATAAAAATAGGAAATTTTTGAAAAATTTCCTATAAAAATAGGAAATTTTTGAAAAATTTCCTATAAAAATAGGAAATTTTGAAAAATTTCCTATAAAAATAGGAAATTTTTGAAAAATTTCCTATAAAAATAGGAAATTTTTGAAAAATTTCCTATAAAAATAGGAAATTTTTGAAAAATTTCCTATAAAAATAGGAAATTTTTGAAAAATTTCCTATAAAAATAGGAAATTTTTGAAAAATTTCCTATAAAAATAGGAAATTTTTGAAAAATTTCCTATAAAAATAGGAAATTTTTGAAAAATTTCCTATAAAAATAGGAAATTTTTGAAAAAT